>PPKA02000039.1:0-22362 GCA_003707595.2 Zygosaccharomyces bisporus
TACCGGTTAAAGTCTTGACAAAGATCTGCATACCACCCCTCAGTCTGAGCACCAAGTGCAAGGTAGACTCCTTTTGAATGTTGTAGTCAGAAAGCGTCCTGCCGTCTTCCAGCTGCTTGCCGGCAAAGATCAGTCTCTGCTGATCTGGCGGAATGCCCTCCTTGTCCTGAATCTTCGACTTGACGTTGTCAATAGTGTCGGAGGATTCCACCTCCAGGGTGATGGTCTTACCGGTCAAAGTCTTGACGAAAATCTGCATGTCTATCCGTTACGAGAAACAAAAACGCTTCCAAAAATCTGGTCTGTCTGTCTGTTCTTTCAATAAAAACGGTATGACAAACCTTGTTGTTATGGGAAAGTATCTTCGAAGTGTACGACCCGGGTGGCGAAAAATGGCTGCCTTATATACTCGCACTCTGTTTTTTCTTTTCTCTCCTTTACTCCTCTGTGAGGATCAGCCCCCCCTTTTAGGCATCGCTACTATCAGATGTAGTGGCCTGGCGGTGGGGGAACGGGGCGGAGGTCAGAAAGGAAACTCTTGAGAAAAAAAGAAACACTGTGGAAGGGTAACGAAGCTTTGATACGTCCGACAGGGTTAACCGGATATAGTACGGTCATGTGAAAGTCACGAGGCAGCGTTGCACGTGATATGTGTGCAACAGTCACTGTGTACGGAGGAATATTGTCAGACACGCACAGCTGACTAGGAATCCCGACAATGCGATAAATGGAAAAAGTGGCCCAATTGGCTTATTACTTTCAGACTATGCGCATATCAATGTATGTCTCAGCTTTTCAGGGTTTTCAACAGTTGCTAATCGTAGACCAATTGACCGTTCGCCAACATCGTGTACTTCTTCGGTGGGCAATGGTGCATTCGGCGGTGAGGCAGATGATGAACCTGTCAAAAATTTTTCAAGCGTAAGAGCGAAAAACGAAAGAAAGACAACCTCTAAGTGAAGGTAAGAACGGAAACGTTGATGAAAGGAAAAAAAAATTGAAAAAAAAAAAAAAAAAGTATGTGAAAAATAGATATTGTTTTATGTGATGTTAGGATTTACAGAGTGAAATATCCTATACGCCTGCTTAAGATGTCTGCGATGATAGAGCCTCCGCGCTAGCCAGCTCGACTAAACTACCTCGAAGGAACTGGTGGCCCCTTTGAGTGTGTCTCTGAGGTTGTTGCCCTTTGTATCTTGAAGCGGCTCATGTGGTCTGTTGGTCGGGCTTGCTGCCGTGCTGGTAGTTCCGCACACTTGTTGTTGGCACGAGCCCCCGCCCGCACTTGCTACACTCCTATTCGTTCCCGGTGTACCCAGATCCCCAGATCTCTCCGTTTGCGCTTATACTCTTATATGGCTGTTGTCAGTGTATTTCCGTCCTGGCGACAATATGCTGGCCCTGAATTGGGCCACTTCTGCTCTTCGCCGCTCCACCAGCTCATCGTCCAAGATATAGCGGCGTATGTGGTCGGGCATCGATCGAATCTGGCTGACCAGTGGCGCGTCCGAGGCCACCTGCGCTCTCACATTCTTCAAACGCTCGTATATATCGAGGTTGCTCCTTACCCATGCTAAAAATTGGTCGCTTCCGCTAGTAATCAAATATCGAACCAGCGTCAGAGTCTTGAGGATATGTACGCTTTCTTTATGGGACAGCCTCCTGCCATGAACGGTCAATCGTAGTTTGAGTACCTTTGTGATCTCCTGTAGAGCCTTTGGATTGTACGTTAGCACCGATATCTCGTGCATGAGAGTCCCCATGGCTTTGGTAATGTCATCCTCGTTGGTGGCTTGCAGCACTTTTAGCTCTGCAGGACTCTGGATGAGACTCTTTACAGAATCGAACAGAAGCATCTGAGTATGTGATGCATCTGCTATAGTCCTTAGATTTGTGCTCGGGAGAGAAGACCGCTCCTTTATCTAATGCATAATATCTCATCTCCTTTAACTTGAAAAGCTCAATTTGCTGGGTTTCCGGATCACGTGCACATATTTTCAATCTCGTGGACTCGAAACGCCAAACCGTGAAAATGACCTATGCGATTAGGAATAAATCAAAATGCGATCTTGAGTCTGCACTACCAGTGAGACGTGAGAATGATTGTAACTCAAGTTTACGCTTCTCACATTTTCATCTGCCAATTCTTCCTGTAATCGTGTCGCCGCTTCTCCGTCTCTCAGCTCCCACCTTTTGGCTGACTTTACAAAAGTGTAAAATTGTAATTTGTTTTCCTGCCAAACAGCCAAGTTTTTCCCCGAAAGATCCATGTCCCATGACTGCGTTTGTATCGTAAGGGGCATAGAGGCCAAGGTGCCCACGGATTTTCTCAGGTCAAAGGCCATCACATTATTCGAAGTTGAGGCGACCATCCAATAGCCATTACTGCTGAAATTTATTCCCGAAGTCGGACCTTCACCTTCGATCTCCTTACCGACATTCCAAACCGTAGGAGGGTCTTGGAAACTGGTCAAATTGTAAACTTTAATACAGTCAGCTTGCTCGAGAGCTAGCAAAAGACCATCCTTGTGCAAAGCCGCCCGTAGAAATTCTTCTTGGCCACCTTCGGCGACCAAAAAGGTTTCGGAACAGTCCAGTGAGCTGTATCCTACCTTACCCGTCTTGTCAGTCCATAAGAAGTAGTCCTTTAGGATGTGTTCATGAGTATGCATGAAAATAATGTCGTTGGTTGCAGCGTCCACAACACGCGTTTTACTTTGACCAATATCGAAAGTCCCTAGCTGACCATTACTTGTCGAGAATAATATATATTGTTCGCTGGGATCAACAGTCAGAAAATCCAATTTGCCCTCAATATCGATTTCGACCTGGGTAATCTGGTCACCTTGGCATATGCATATCTTCTGGGAGTTCTCAATTGCAAATATAACCTTTTTCGCGATGCCATCTTGTAGCTGTGCTATACTTTTCACTAATGGCGAGTCTGAGGCATCGTAAGTGTCTTTTAGCTCCAATTGACGGCCTTCTGGAATTGTAAATCGATCCTTGATTTTCCTCGTCATCTCAACATATACATTGGACTCCTCTAACATCCGTTTTAGCATGCTATCGGGTAGTCCAGCCGGCACTGGTTCTTCTTCGATACCTAGTTGCAAACTCAGCTGGTTTAATTCTTGCACCACTTCCTCTCTTTCTTTTAAGGCATTGGCCGCTACTATCTTGGCTGCGTCACGCTCATAAAGTGCAGTGGAGAGTTGCTTCGTGAAAGCATCCAATTGCTTTCTCAACCTGAAATTTTCCAACATAATGGCATCCCATTCGTTCTGTAAAGTGGAAAGTAAATTTGGAATGCTGTAATTACTGTTCAAGGTAGAGGAGTTGACTGTGTTAGCTAACGCGAATTGCTGAGGGGTCTGCGCTATCACAATGAGTTGTTCTGTATTCAATGGAGCATTGCTGATGGGGTCGCTACCAGTGTCTTTGATGTACTGCTCTATCAATTCCTTTTCGAAGATGCATTTCGAGCTAGGGGAGAGCACAGGATATTTGGGCGGCTTCCCACTGATGGCGCAAAACATTGGTACAAGAACAGGTATGATAGCCTCTTTCAGTAACTACAATACCCATATGTAACTGCCTTGTCCATTAATCTTATTCTATGCCGGAAAAAATTAAAAACACTATACACGAAAAAAAAGAAGTGTTGTTTAACATAAGAATAATCAGTCATTCAGATACGGAGCATTCCTCTAACTCTTTCCACAACCACTTGCGCCATATGTCTCCTGCCATGCTCAAAATATCGTTAAAGGAGTGCGATGCCTTCGCATCGCTCCCCATGCGTAAGTTAGAAGACTCCGGACGCTTTTGGAGCTCCTCTTGACTGTTCGAAGTGTTCTGGTACGCTATACTATCGTTATCATAAAGTCTCTTGAAGCTGAGATCATCCGCCCTAGAGAGCATTGGCACATTATTGAGAAACTCCGACGTCTCCGTCTCTTCGAACTCTAGTAGCTTAAATTCGTTGTACTGCAGGATGGAGATGTAGATGAAGACTAGCTGAATGTGCGGATCCACTAAAGAGAATGGGATCTTGTCATCGTAATGCTCCGGAGCTGGATCTGGCGGAGTTTCATGACCATAACGGTTTCTATTCAGCAGTTCTTCAAAGACATTGAAGTCATACCTAAATTTGCTAGTTCCCAACGGCAGTGCATCTAAATCTGGGAACCAAAAAGGATCATTTCTCGTAGTGGTTTTCAAAAAGTTCAATTCATTTTTAAACTTGGGGCTGTAAAGATGATCAAATTTCTTGAGGTTGTAATTGAGAAAAAAATCAATCGTATCAGCATTAGGTTCAGGTCTCCAGCCTAACAGAACGTCCCACAGACGTCCCCTATCTTGCTTGTGAAACGCCCTAGCTCCTGAACATTTCATCCACCAATAGAGCCACCCACTTCTCTTTGAACTTGGTTGTATGGCATTCTCTTCAGTGAAAGGGTGATATAGTTCTGGCAGCACCGTCGAAAATACTTTAAAAAAAACTTGCGTCTGATAAGCCAAGTCACCACCTGAAATGAAGGGGAAGTAATTGAGCCTTCCCTCCTTAGCGTCCACGGATTTTCTTTTCGACGCCGACTTTTGAATGTACTCCGCTTCCACAAGCCTTTGAGCAGCTATGGTATCGGGACAGTGCAAAATTATCAGAAGCAGTCGTTCATAAACTTCGTCAAAGGAGAAGACTGCGGTTGTCGGTATCTTCGCTCTGAGTCTCTCCGGTAGAGGGTACTCCCTGTACAAGTGGGACAAACAAGTAGAAGTATTTGGCGTACTACTACCATTCGTGGGAGTATGAGAGTGCTTTCTTTCACTCAAAACCACGGGTCCATCAGAAGCTTGTGTCAGGGGAACCCACTCGGCAAGTCCCACGGCAATCCATGCTAACCCACTCTCGTACTGGAAAATCCTCGACCATTTCGACAGAAATTTCAAGATAGCGCTCTTGAGAATATGTATTTCCTGATCCTGCTCGATTTCGCTCACATTTCTAAAATATTTTTTCAAATCATGCAATATCAGATTTTCCAAATCTTCCTTTGGCTTCGTCTCTGCACCATTGACCAGCTTGTAAACACCTTGATCTGCGTCCCATACCACTGTGTTCGACATTATATTGGGGGAAATGCACATTGGATGGTATTTGAGGAGGAGAGGCCATACTTGGTGTCTTAGCTGAGGCGGTATTCCAAGGGTACGTGCGAGGTACGCCAATGCGTCATGATCACCACGTGCTAGCAGCTCAACACAAGAATCCACTAGCTGTCTGCTACGTTCTCGCTGTTTCAAATGCTTGTAATAATGAGAACTCAGTGCGGGAGACTTGTTCTCGAGCATTGCGATTGAACTGCTCCTTGGAAGGAAGGAAGAACAATCAGATTAAAATCCAACTAGCACGGTTGGGAGGGCTTTTTTTCTTTGGTCTGGTAGACGAAACAGTACTATAGCCTTGGCAGCTGGCTTTTCAGCATCTTCTTTTTTTTTTTTTTTTCTTTCAATTATTTAGCTTCTGTTTTCTTTAGTCGAATTTTCAGCTTCTTACTCACCTTTTAACTTGAAAAGCCGTCATGAGAGCGGGCCACGGATTTTTGACTTTTTTTTTTCTCTCTCTTCTTCTTTTTTACGGCAGAGGTCAATCAGGTGAAGAAGAAGAAGAAGTTGCATACTAAGAAACTACATTCACGACCTCAATGGATACATACGCCGTTGTGGTTTGAATGGAACTGTTTGAATAACTCTTGTAAATGGTCTTGAAAAAAGAAGATTAAATTACATATCACAGCAGATCCTTTGTAAGCCGGAACAAACCGCGATCTTTTGCAATTTGCACGGTTTACCGATGTCAAGGAAGTAAGTAGTTGGACGAGTAAATCCAGAGCACAGCTATAATCAGAATCGGTCTGATTGAGCGTAATTAGTAGCACAGTCGTACACATTTTTTTGAGTTTCGAATCAAAGCTTGTGTACGGGCAAAGTACCACCTCTCGAAAGCGACTTTACATGGAGGGCAGGCAACCATGACTTGACTGTTTCTGAGGAGGCTACTACCAAAAGAGAGAGAGACAAAAAAAACAAACAGTTAGGAAGAGCACCTTACCATCATGCCTTATCGCGATGCCCACTAGCTGCCGTGTGAAACGTTTCACAGCGTTTGTAGTATTTACGACATCCAAGAGCTTAGAAAAATTGAAAAAAAAAAGGGAATAACACAACACTTTCGACCGTATGAGTAAACAAACTCAAGCCTATGAGGAGTCTAGCAACGATGCAATCTGTAGTAGAAAGAAAATAAAAAAATTGTTGAGTAGCTCTGCTACTGTGCGTAAAACATAAACATTCGAGATATCGCTTCCTGCGCCTCCAGTAAAGGAGTTTTGCTCACCACCACCTGCCGTACAGCATACGCAGGGCGGAACTCTGAAATGCCAAGAGTTGCTATGTGGACAGCTGTCTGTCGTAAAAAAAAAAAAAATCTACAAACGCTGTGTCGAGCGCCGTACACATGAGTGCACGCCTTGCAGTAGCGGGATCACTTTTGGACCCTGTGCTACTCTCTTAACACAAACGACAGAAAAAAAGGGTACTTACTACAGGCAACCTCGTAAACCACGTAGCAAGCAAACTCGAAAACCGTAAAGCCTGCGGCAGACGTGCTGGTTATACGGGGAAGTGGGCAGCGCTCGTTTGGGCCCACACCATCCCAACTCGTTCCACCCCTTGCCCGCCGCCAAGACTACTCCAATTTCTCGTTGTGCGCCATACGGCTTGGCCAAAGGGTACACACCGCACAGACCAGATGCGATCGCGGGCAACTCTTATTAAAACAGCACCTTTTGTGAGAATATTGGCCTGGCGTGGGTCGCAAATTCTGATCTGATATATAGCTTACCACTTGCTCCTTT
Organism: Zygosaccharomyces bisporus; assembly: GCA_003707595.2. Lineage (NCBI taxonomy): Eukaryota > Fungi > Ascomycota > Saccharomycetes > Saccharomycetales > Saccharomycetaceae > Zygosaccharomyces > Zygosaccharomyces bisporus. The sequence continues at coordinate 6,921 of PPKA02000039.1, forward strand.
ATTAGTGTTATTATTTTTTTTTTTGTCTCTTTTTTATTATTTGTTATTTGTTCAATATTGTAAACTTTATTCTATTTCAGTGTATTCTATTGTTACCATTACCGTTGCCATAACCCATTGTTTTCCACCAGGCTGAACAACTATGCCAATGCTACACGCCCGCGCACAACAACAGACGTTTGGCCATACTGCCCTCGAAATTTCGCCCATCATCGTGGACTGCGAGACGCTAGGTTTCCAAGAGTGGTGGTACAGCAGGAATTACGCCCTCAAAGTACTTCCGATACTCAAATCGTGCTACGACCAGGCGCTGCGCACGTTCGAGATCCACGAGCAGGGCGAGTCGCTGCTCAGCGAGTTTCTGCAAGAGTACCGCATCGACAGAGACTCGATAGTCATCATCAAGGGCATAGACTTCATCCCGGGCGCAACGGACGGCTCGGACCTGTTCTCCGCCGAGGAGACGCAGACCTCGCGCGAGAAGGGCTACTGGCGCAGCCACATCCTGGCCAGCGTGCACGAGTCGGTGAAACACTTTGGCTACGTCGACGTGCTGCAGGTGCCCCAGCTGGAGCCGGAGCTGCCCCTGGAGGAGATCATGTGCGCGCTCGACGAGGCCGTGCGCGCCGGTCACGTGCACTACCTGAGCGCCTCGTCGATGCCCGTCAAGCAGCTCCGGCAGCTGAGCCAGATCTCGGAGCGCCACCGCTGGGCGCCGATCGTCGGGCTGGAGCTCTTCTACAACCTGCTGCACCGCGAGGACGAGCAGGAGCTGATCCCGTACGCCAGGGAGCACGGCCTGGCGCTCATGTCCTTTGCGCCGCTCGCCAGCGGCCTGCTGGCGCGCCCCAGCAGCCGGCGCGCGTACGCGGACCCGCGCCTAGCGAGCAGCGAGCTCGCGCAGCTGTGGCCCAAACAGCAGGCCGCCGTGTGCCGTCTGCAGGAGCTCGCCGACAAGAAGCACCGGCCCATGGCCGCCGTGGCCGTCGCCTGGGTGCGTGTCAAGGGCTGCTACCCGATCGTCGGCTTCAGCTCCATGGAGCACGTGGACCACGCGCTCGAGGCACTCGACACCGAGCTGACGCCGGCCGACGTGAGCTACCTGGAGCAATTCTACTGTCGCGGCGGCCTCTACGAGAAATAAATAGAACCCATCTCCCGTTTCGGACTGTGTATGCACTGTAAGAGAGAGAGAGAGAGAGAGAGAGACACCCCGGTTCCAAAGATCTGCGGCCTGCAGCGGAGTCGTCCTCGGGATCGACGCCCTGCGCACGCACAGAACCGCAGGCGACGGCGACCCCGATGCACCGAACGCCTGCGCGAAAAAGAAACAAGGGCGGAACACGGAAAAAAAGAAACGCTCGGAAAAAAGAAACTCCGGCGCGTTTCTTTTCTCACCAGCACGCTCCGCGGGGAATTATGACCAATCCGTCCAGAGTATCGGCGCATTATGCACCTGGAAGGCAAGCAGCAGCAGCAGCAGCAGCCGCAGCAGCCGCAGCGACCACCACCGGAACCTCCTCTTGCCGTTTTCCGTCCACCACCCCCTTTATGATATTTATCTCACGCTCGTTTAGCACTCACTGTTGCAGACGCTCATTAACTTTCGCCGCGACGCCGCGACGCCGCGAATCCGCGCCCGCTGGAAAAACTCACCATGACTCAGCCCAACCTTCTCTCACTTTTGTGCCTCTGCACCTACCGTGCCAACCACCGCGACCAGGCGCCATGTGCATTTGCGCCTGGAGCAGCCCCCTCCCTCGCCTGCGTCCGCGACCGCGACCGTCTGGCTCGCTCTGCGCAGCGGTCTGCGCAATAGCAATCCGTCTCCCCTGCCTGCCAGCAAGGCACGCTCCGTCGCTCTTCTTCCTTCCTTTTTTCCACTTCTACTCCTGCAGCAGCAGCAGCGATGAGCTCGCAGATGTGCGTCCCGTTACGGAGTAGCGACACACCCACGAAGCCACACACGGCACATGCTCCAGCACCATCCGGCAGTCGCCGCCGCCCCGACTCATCTCGGCTCACTCGTCGCCTGCTACGCTGCTGCTCATCTGGCCTGAGGCCGCCACCCCGACACCATTGGATGCCACTTGCGGGAGGCCGATCGCCATTTGGGTACTGCCCGAACGCCCGTGGCGTTACATGTTAAACGATACCGTGAGAGTTTGTTGGGAGAGTGGAGTTAGCTGAGGGTAGTGTGAGAGACGGTGGTAGTCGGCTGAGAGGGTGAAAGAGCTATGCAGAAGAAAGGAAGAATGAAAGAAAAAAAAAAAAAAAAAAAAAAAAAAAAAAAAAAGACGGTGCCCAGGAGGTATATAAGACTCTGGCAAACATATTGGCGACGAGGTTGCTGTGCGTGTGCGGGGAGCAGGCTACCAGCACCCCAGTATGCTAACAAACTGCCAGATAAACAACTTCCAAATAACGTCACAGATTGGGTCCGGTGCGTACGGGCTGGTGTTCCACGCGGTGGACATCATCACCGAAAATGAGTACGCGATCAAGGCCGTGGTCAAGTCGTCGTCGCTCAACGACTTTGGCAAGCCCACGACGGACGACAACATCAAGAAGAGCACAGTGCTGCAGACGCAGCTGTACCACTATTTCAAGTCGTTCCAGAACAAGCTGTTCCTGCCCACGGTGGACCTGGACTCGATACAGTTCCTGGACAACGCAGAGCTCGCGCGGGCTCCGCACTACAAGGAGATCGCGATGCAGCTCAAAGTGCACTCGCACGAGAACGTGTGCACGATACACCAGGTGCTCGAGTCGCCGCTGGCGACCTTCATCGTGATGGACTACATTCCGCTCGACCTGTTCACCGCGATCGTGGACAGGGAGTACTTTGCCAACAACGGGCTGCTCGTCAAGAAGGTGTTCCTGCAGCTGTGCTCTGCGCTGGACCACTGCCAGCACAAGGGCGTGTTCCACTGCGACATCAAGCCGGAGAACGTGCTGCTGGACGCCAACGACAACGTGCACCTCTGCGACTTCGGGCTCTCCACCACCTGTCAATACCTGGCCCCCAACGTGTGCATAGGCTCGTCGTACTACATGGCCCCGGAGAGGATACTGTACACGAGCGGTAACAAGGACACCGTGACGAGCTTCCCCACCTCGACCGGCGACGTGTGGTCGCTCGGCGTGATTCTCATCAACCTTTGCTGCATCAGAAACCCGTGGCTCAAGGCCCACCAGACCGAGGACTCTACCTTCAACTACTACACCAAGAACCCCAGCGTGCTGAAGCGCATACTGCCCGTCTCGGACGAGCTGTACGCTCTGCTGATACGCATTCTGCAGCTGGACCCATACTCGCGCATCGACCTCAAGTCGCTCATGAGGGAGGTGGCAGAGCTGCGAAGCTTCACCGTCGAGGGACCCCTAGCGAGTGTGGAGCCTCTGGACGAAAAACTGTACGACACATTCATCACCGGAGACAGGGGCATGTGCCTGAGAGAGATGTTGAAGGAGAGCGACGAGGAAGAGTGCGTCAGCGAGGCCACCCCCTGTGAGTCAGACGAGGAATGGACCAAACAGTTTGGCGGGAACAGCATGTTCATGCAATGGGCAGGCAACCTGTCGACACTGACGAATTTCAGCGTGCGATAGGGAGCCCCGTGGATAGCAGGGGGGGGGGCGGAAGAACTCCCCTTCCACTTCCACACCAGCGCTGGCTGGTTGACGAGTCACGATTTTGTAAAAATATGTAATGGGTAACGAGTGCCACGAACCACTAACGCGCCGCTAACGTAGTAGCGAGTGGCCAGGATTCCACTTTCTTGTAGATTAAATGCACTTGTGAATATCAGCAGCCTTCTCCTTGAGTAAAGTTGTGTTGTCAGGGGAGCGTACCGTATTCGTTGATAGCAACGAGGTAGCGCTCGAAGTTGTTCCCGAGGTCTGGCAGGGACCGGTTTCCATGACTTTACAGATTTAAGCGACCTGCGGCGCAACTGTCGTCGAGGTAGACCAGGACTTCAAGCTACCGCGCGCTCGGTGGGGCCGGACCGCTCAAGTTAGCAGGCCTTTCAAGCCATCATCGCCCTCACTACAACACGCCAGAGGCTCGACAGTGAAAATAAAACAACAACGACCCCAATCTTCTTCACCAGGGCCTATATAATCCTGTTGCTGTATAAAAAAATCGTTCGGTCTATTAAAACTACGTATCGCGCGCCACACAGTCAATCGTCTCCAAGCAAGGCAGTAACACTTTCTTTAACGTCATGCTGCACTTCTGGAATACTCTTGCGATCGATGTGCACAATGCAGCAATGCGGCTCGTCGCTCAAGGGCAGCTCCAAATCCTTGAATTGCGATGCCATCATGTTCGCCTTCATAAAATGTTGCGATCGTTTCTCCAACCTTTGAAACACCTCCTCTTTGGTGCCATACAGAAATACAAAGTAGAAGGTGGTATCGGGACACTGCTTCCTCATGAAATCTCTGTACTTCTTCTTGAGAGCCGAGCAGGCCACGATGCAGAGGCCATGGGTTTTGGCAGCTTCGCTTGAGGTGATGGCCACTTTCTCCAGCCAACCCCAGCGATCGTCGTCATCCAAGGGGATGCCTGCTGACATCTTTTGTACGTTTGCTGCAGGATGCAACGTATCGCCCTCTATAAACGTAACATTAGGGTATTTAGCACCGTGATGCTTAAGCAAAATCTCGGCAACTGTAGATTTGCCGGTACCAGCAGTACCGGCCAACACGATAACTTTTGGAGCCATTGAGGATATCGATGTCGATCTCCTTGAGAATTAATCAAAAGGAGTGCCTTTCTAAGACAAGAAAGCTAATTGTTATTTTTTTTGTTTTTTCAAGCCGGGGATGGCGTGGGGTGGTGGGGAGGGAATATGTTCCATGAAGGGTAAAAATGCTTGGCATTCCGATTAAATAGCTATGGACGGTTAGGATTTAGCCTGATATTTCAAATTGGCCTATTCAAGACCATTACAGCTTTTCAATGACCACTGAAGAAGCGCCACCACCACCGTTGCAAATGGCCGCGACACCGAGCTTGCCCTTCTCTTGCTGTAACACGGAAAGTAAGGTCACGACGACACGGGCACCTGAACAACCCAATGGATGGCCCAGGGCGACAGCACCACCGTAAACATTTACTTTACTGGGGTCCAGCTTTAGGATCTTGGTGTTGGCAAGCCCCACCACAGAGAAGGCTTCGTTGAACTCGAAGAAATCAATGTTGTGAATGTCAGCGACACCGGCGGCGTTGAGTGCCTTGGGAACAGCCAAGGAGGGGGCCCACGTAAAATCGGCTGGTTCGTGGGCAGCTTCACCCCATCCTCTGATGATGGCTAGTGGTTTCAAACCCAATTCCTTCAATTTCTTCTCAGACACAAGCACAACAGCGGCAGCACCGTCGTTAATGGGGGAAGCGTTGGGAGCCGTCACTGTACCGTTTTCCTTTTGGAACACAGTTCTGGCGGACTTTAATTTCTCCACGTTCAATTTTTTAGGCTCTTCATCTTGAGTGACCTGAGTATCTGGCTTGCCTCTGGTACCCTTGATGGTGACGGGCGTGATTTCCTGATCGAATTTGCCCTCCTTCTGAGCTGCTTGGGCTTTCTGGTAAGACGAAATGGCAAATTGGTCTTGCTCTTCACGGGAACACTTCCAGTCACGGGCACATTTCTCCGCATGGACACCCATTGCAAGACCATCGTACGCGTCGTTCAATCCGTCTCTTTGTATACCATCTACCAGTTTGGTTTCGCCGAAACGGGCGCCCGAACGAGCGGCAGGCATGTAATAAGGAGTGTTAGTCATGGATTCACACCCACCTGCAATCACTACATCAGAGCTCCCACACTTGATGCTTTGTGCGCCCAATATAATACACTTCATCGAGGAGGCGCACACTTTGTTCACAGTCGTATCCACGATGTGGTTATGTAAACCTGCTCCCAGAGCTACCTGTCTGGCTGGTGCCTGGCCCAAATTAGCAGAAAGCACATTTCCAAAGATAATTTCATCGAAGTCTGACTCTGGATTCAATTGGGGCACTTTGGCAATGGCACCTTTCACAGCGGCACTACCAAGTTCCACGGCCGATTTTGAGGCCAAAGCTCCCTGGAAGGATCCAATAGGGGTTCTGGAAACTGCAACAATATACACGTTATTAGACATAATTGTACTGAGCTCAATGGAACTCTGGGGATAATCGTTTCTTTAAAATTGAAGCTGTTGTATTGACGTCGATTACCACCCGTTTCCTTTATATATGTTTTTCGTGTGTTATAAACGATGACATGTTATAAAAGAAAAAAAACAAAAAAAAAAAAGAAGGCATGGCTGACAAGGCATTCATCAAAACTATATGGTAGACTAACGCTTCTTATATACGTAGTCTGTCTGCTAGATGCTCGGGCTGCTCAATTATACCAACTTCATGCCATGGAACCTAGATCTATGGTGAATATGGTTTAATCATAGTGCAAAATGAACATTACTGTACTAACGCTATCTTGATTTTTTATCATTATATCAATATTTAGATATTAGTACTACTACGACCAGCCTCTCTACAAAGCCTGCACATAATGGCTAGTCCGGATGGCCGCTGCTATCATATTAAATCAGAGATTCTACTGACTACTAGATCCACTTTGAGGTAACAACCAGGAAAGTGTCAATGCCCTTGTAATAATGGCGACCGCACCGGTACGATTCTCTAAGCCTTTTTAGATGGAGAACAAAAATTTGTTGATGGTTTTAATGGAGACATGCTCGCCGTGCGTCACGCATGAATGAGCACGTTCTCCTAATTCCAAGTAATACTTGAAGAGGCAGTCATTCTTGCTTTCAAGCTCAAGTTCCTCAAGGCAAACATTTATCTCTTAAAAAAATTTCAACTCATCGCATTAATGAGGATATAATTATCACCAGGCCTCGGCGCTATTTAAATTATGCTCCAAATTCGAGTTCATATATACCGAGCAATAATGAAATGAAATCTGCCGTAAGTGCACGTCACTTGAAAACTTAAAGCTATGAGACACTAGAAGGTCATGCATTTCAATGATCTCCCTTGATCAGCAATTATTCTCCAGTTAAACATATCCCATAACACTAACATATTTTGGCACCATGAAAAATAAATCGATTTATTCCACTTGCCTAGTCCGCTTAAAATCAGAACCCTCAAAACCAGCCTTTGAAGAGATAGAATATTTGATTTTCTCCTATTCGAATTTCTATCGCATATTCTCAGCGAAAAGCTAAAATATTTTCTTTAGTCTCACCTGGTTTCAAGAGCCTCAGTTTCGGAGTAGCACTTCTAATCCACGATGCACATGCGCATCGCGCTGTAATACATTATGACACCCTTTCCGAGTCGCTCAACTGTTCCTGGTATGAGAGGTTTCGTTCCTCATCATCGCGACCAAACTGAGGCTCGGAGAAAGCAGAATCCGTAAGAATCATTATTATGGGCCTTCCAGGCGCATTATCAAGTACATCCTTATGCCAATCTGCTGGTATATATTTCAGCTCAAAGGTGACACTAGCTACTATACGATTAACCAGCTTATTTTCTCGAGCCTCGAACTTGAAGTTTTGACTTTTGAAAGTTTGATGCCCGCGATAATATGAAGTGAAGTCTATCAGCGAGCTCAAAGGTACGCGGAATGAGGAATTTTGTCCAGTATCACAAAGACAAAAAAACAACCACAACTACTACGCCATCTAAGGTCTCCAACAGGTTATTGGTTGTTATCATCAACATAATGCACAGTGATATAGAGTCTGTTTGCAGGTATTTCGGGCGTGCTCAGATCCCATAGTCACATCTTTACGTTCAAAAACAAATTTAATGACTACCTTTACCATTACCACTTTACCAATGCTCTTCTGGTACTTAGTAACATAGTTTGCTAGAAATGATAGGCTTGGCTATAGTATCCTCTAAAATCTCAGACGAGGAATTTTGCAAATCCTGTTGCTTCACAAGTACTCCGCCCTTGCTTACACCAAAATTAGCTAGGCATGTTTCTTGCTTGCGGACCGATTAACAAATAATGCCTTCTGCTTGTATATAGATCCCAAAGATTGCGGTCCCCCTTTGCTGTAAGGATTTTTCTTCAATCTATCAAGTTTCTCAAAAATGATTAGTTCACAAAAGTACTTGAGATCTGTCGCTGACTCATAATCGATGAAATAACTCGGATACCTGTTGCGTAGCCAGAAATATAACATGATGATGTTGTAAAGCGATTCATAAAGTTCTAAGCTGAACTTTTCATCTGTAATACATCGGTAATCGAGTACTTCAAAGGGAAATGGGTAAGACAGTAGACCTCTGGTTTGTCTTTTAGCAATGGTCCCACAAAATTGGGCGAATGAACTTTTGACTAGAGGCAAGTCCTTAACAGGCGCATTACTCAACCGGAGTTTTTCAAAAAAGGGTATGTCTTCCATATGTTCGAAGATTGCCAATACATTCAACTTATTCTTAAGGTCTGACATGGTGAACAGCTTGTGAGTACTTTTCTCTAAACGTAAAGCAATAGCTTTGAGCAAAGTACTTGGTGGGGTGCCCGGCGGAAACTTGTTAATTATATTACTGCAGATCTCATCCGTGGGCCATATTACTGCACTCTGCAAATACTGAATGGGAGACTCCATGCCTTTTTTAACAGTGGACAAGACTTGAGGATCAAATGCAGTTATAAACCCTTGAGGAATCTCAGCGCCATTTGCGCCACTCTTAAACCGGCCAGCTCTGCCACCTATCTGCTTAATGTTTGAGCTATTCAATTCCACCATTTCCTTACCGTTGAATTTTACGTCTGTCGTAAAAATGACCCTATCGATAGACAAATTGAGCCCCATACCAATGGCATCTGATGCAACCATAACATCATAGTCTCCGTTGTTGAACAAATGAGCTTGTTGAATTCTGGTTTCTGGGGGCAAAGACCCATAAATAACTGCCACTTTCAAGTTAGTCTTCTTCTCGATCTGAAGTTTTAAATCCAGAATCCGTTTCTTTGAAAAGGCCACCACGCAGTCACCTTTGCGAAGACTTGCGTAACCCCTTGGCAAAACGGAATTTTCCACCTTAAGTTTGCCCAGTCGCTCGTATTCATTGACGGTCAGCTTATCACCCGTCATCTTGACGATACTTTTAATAAGTGGTAAAGTGCTCTTCTCTCCACAGATATGTACTTCGCGGGCTCTGACTCCTAGTAAAGCGTTAGTCCATGCCCAACCACGATCTAAATCTGCCATCATTTGAATTTCGTCCAATACTACGACATCAAAGTGTTGCGTCAGCGGTACCATTTCCACAGTCCCCGAGGTCAAGCCAGCAGGATTTCCTACACTATCCAAATCGTGAATGACTTCTTCACCGGTCAAAAGATTGCAGCGCACACCCTCGTTTTGGAATCTGTCATAAATTTCTCTAGCCAAGAGTCGTAATGGCCCAGCATAATAACCTCTGTTAGCAAGCTTTAATTGTTGCAATGCCCGATAGGTTTTCCCTGAATTTGTAGGACCAATGTGCATGATAATGTGGCGTTTCATTTTTCTTGCTTCCGCAAACCATACCACAGGATTGGAGATATCTAAGTCGTCAGTACCATCAGTTTTTCTACTCTCCATCATCAAAGGTACTACTTCTTGCTCATATATATGATCATAAGTATGAGACAATAAGTACTCATACTTATTTTGATTGGTGATAGATTGACCTTTTAATACCTCTGCCCATGTCGAGTCTTCATACCCATCGATTTTCAGCAGCTGTGAGATTAAACGCGAAGGCTGCGATGGTTTAATTAATTGGTTCAATGTAGGTTGGTAGCTTTTGATCTGGTCTTGCAGGCTTTTATCTTTCAGTTGCCCATAAATGTGATCTCGAAGCTTTAACCATGCATAATCTCTGAAACGTCCTTGCCCTTCAAGAGATGCCGTGACTTTTTCGTTATATACATGTTGCATGCTTTTATCCAGTAACTGCCTGAATTCCTTATTGTGTGTGTATAAACTTCCTGATCCATTTTGAGCAAAGTTAAATGCAATACAATCTACCTCAGATTTTTCCTTTGGTGGCAAATTGTCCAAACTTGGTTTTTGAACTAGCCATTGGTTATCTTCAAATATTCTTAATGAGGGCCTTTTGGCATGATAAGCCCTGCAACTACCTCGCAGCCAGCTGCCATAAAACGAATTTATAAGACTTCTGTGACCTCTCATGGACCAATATACGCTCTTCAAGAGTCCAGGATAGTACCTCAAGTATATTGAAATTATTTCATGAATTGTTTGTTCGAAGCTCATCGTCTATTTTCATGCTGATCATAACCTTCACGTGATACTCAATCTACTTGAAAAATCCCATGATGTAATATATGAAAAATACAGATTATTACTATCGTTATTATACACTAATGCCAGAAAGTATTGCAGTATAAGCAACCAGCTGTAAATATTCTTTCAACTTCCCACTTGATTGAAAAAAGAGATAAATTTTTTCTGTCTCATTGGCGACAAGACTAGAGATTTCAAGTGCTTCTCTCAGAAACTTGGGAATTTTTAGTAGCCTGGAAGCCTCGACAAGACCTTTGTGCAATTCAATAATTAGATAGGGAGTGTACAGTGATCTAATTTCATAAAATATATCCCTATCTGGATTATTCTCGTCTTCCGAAAGTTTATTCAGGAATTTTCTTATTAGATCATGTGTAAATTCTGAGAATTCCTGGAACTTTTCTATCACGGTGGGAATATTTGAGTCAGGGTTCAACAGTTTAACTGTTTTTTGCCACTCTTCGTATTTTTTTAATCCACTTATCAAATATTGGTACTGCAATATTTCTGCTACACTTGAGTCGTTCTCCTCCCCGTCCTTAGTTTGAGAGATTTTACTAAACTCGTAACTTTTTAAAACTTCTCTCAGTGGGTTCCGCTCCATAAAGTATTGTAAAGCTTTGACACGCCCATTGATCAAAAACCTCCTGGACAACGCGACTATGGACTCTACGGCTTCGACGTACAATTTACTTTCAAGTAGCCACTCAACTCCAGATATCAGATGTTTATCAACGTCATTAACATCAAAAGTAACAATAACTTCTTTGCTAGGAGTATACTCTGACTCGGTTTCTTCAAAAATGCGTTGCGTAGTTCTTCTAAGAATGTTGGGAATTGGCAATTTTAATAAATTTGCAATTTCCAATTGTTGTTTTCTCGCTGAGGGATCCTCTAAAGTCGACAGGATAAAGGAGTACGCCTCCAGAGCTTCGTTTTCGTCCAAAAACTTGATGTAGACTGGAATAATGTCGTAGAGACCATGGAACTTCAACACACTAATGTAAGCCGTAATAAGTTTGCACTTGTCTGTCATGAAAGTGGCGCTCTGTGGCTCCAAAATACTGAGGAAAATGCTGATATGTGTGACAATTCTCAGGAGAAATGGGTTATCAGCTAGATAATTATCACTAGCCTCACCTTTTACAACGTCCAATAACATTTCCACGGAAGAGTGAAGTACCAACGACAATGTATTGAGAATTACAGCCCCAATTAATATCCTAATTGGATGTTCACTCTCCTCCAGATGCCTTGAAGACACAATGTCTAAAACATTTTGTATACTTAATGGCTTCGAAGGCAGCGGCATGATCAATTCATCTGCGCCAAGTTTTCCTTTTCCCAATAGATAATTTTCAACCTCGATCTGTAAAATTTGGTTCAAATAAAGCAATAGTTCAGAATCCCAATTGATACCCTTCATAGCATTTTCATTAGGGATTGTGCCTGCCAACAAACTGTATATAGCCCTTTCGTACTGGCCAATTCTATTATCCGTTGAAAGACTGTAAATGGTTCTTCTCCACAGAGCATGCTTCTTAACACCCTGTTGTGTTTGAAACTCATCAGACAGCTGCACGTCTGAGACAGGGTCCAGGTACTGCTGCATTCCGCATAGGATCATACCCAATGATAAATTATCCGTGAGTCTACATTCTTCAAAAGCTTTATCAAACTTGCCAGCTAACAATAATTGATACATGTATTTGTAGAAGGCATTATCCTCCTCTTTATCCTTGGAGTCAATTTCTGTCTGAGATTCACGTAGTGGAAAATCTAAATCACAACTTTTCAACCCGCCGGAAATGATGCTGTTGGTCCATTTAGAAGTAGGTAAACTGTCCGTTAGGGTGGGGTTCATATTGGTCTGAATCCAAAACATAATGATCCAAACTTGGTATAAACTCGCATTCTCTCTTAATAACTTCTTCTCGTAAACGGCCGCGGAGTTGTAGGGAAATACTATAAGTTCATCTGTATTAACGTCAGAAGACCTGTACGATCCTAATAAATCCAACAAATGCCATAACTTAGCCTCCAGTTCCCAATCAGAGCCTCCATCTGCATGAGTGTTATTATCCAAAGATTTCAGAGCAGCACTTCCAGCGATAGACCGAAAGTGTCTTATAATTATGAATGGATCCGCAGGATCTGCGGAGCTCAATTCTGCAGTTTCAAAATCCTTAAGTACCTCACCAAATTTTATATAGTGTTCTCTTACACTATCTTCATCAACCTCCATGCTCATAGTCCGAACAATTGCAGCTTAATAGATCAGTAAAGGCTGCTTCTACTCGTTTGGCCATAAGTTGGACTTTAATATCTTACTTGTTTTTTTTCGTCTCGGGTTCGTACAAAGAAACCTCATTAACTTGAAAGTAATGAGCTTTATTTAAACTAGTTGGTTGAAAAAAATAGTTTGGCAGATACTTGAAAATTTCACTTTATTACTTCAGCTATGCTGATTTTGTATTGATGCATCTAATTTATTTCTATCTTTATTTTGTTATCATTATTATTAGTATTGTTATAACTATTACTATTATGATTTTGGGGGGGCACCTAGATGCACAACCACTCGGCGAAGCAGCACCAGCTCATACCAGAATCAGCGAGTACTAGTCCGGTCCACACACCAGTTTCTTTGATTACCGAGTTGACTTTCCAAGTGCCATATGCAAAGTGTGGATCGCTTTTTTTCAATTCGTAAGCCTTTCCCGATGGCGACTTAATAATCATGGGTCGTCTGCTATTTTTATTGACACCTGCATGATTGTACATTACACCATCAAACGGTTGCTGAATAATTTCAAAGGTATATTCGTTTTTAGCGAACAAATACTTGTTTTGTGGTTCAACCACGTACATTTCCACCTTTTGGACGTTCTCAGCTGGCTTGCGAATCAAAAATTCGTATTTCATTTCCTGACCCTCGTGTTGTAAGGGGATTATCATCGACAATGGGTGAACATTTGCCAGAGTTGTTTGTGATCCCCTTAGGCCTGAATGAATGTAAAGAGTACCCTCTTTCACCCCAGGAGGCAACACCGCTTTCACTACTGCAATTCTACGGGAGCTGTCCACTTTATGTCTCTTCACTTGAGTTAAAGCCAGTTCCATCTTGCTAAATTCACGGGAGGCCCTTGAATCGGCAGTAGGAACCACAACAGATGCAAATATTTCGATGTCACTGGGGATTTCTAATGAACATTCATAGATTTCTGAATCCTCTAAGTACGCCAGCGCAGTACTGAATTTGTATAATTTTAAGCCATTTCTGAAGAAAGAGGGGAATGCTAGCGGCAAATATAATGCTGATAGTTGATCAATGCTAGGTACAATATGCTGCTCTGATTCCTTTTGAGGCACATGTGTATAAATAAATTCCAAGGGTTCAACCAGGAAATAGCTGTTTTCTGCTTTCGTTATTCTTTTATTGTTGACGAATTCGTGTACTGGGTTGGAGATATTCCCTAGAATTACATCGATAAAACGCCATTCTTTGTTTGCTAGCACTCTCAACCAACAATGGTTGTACTTAAAATCAGAAGTCTTCGCATTAGGTGTCTTCAAAAAGCCCACTACCATTTCACAAGTTATCCCTAATGAGTTGCACAATTTCTTAAAAAGGCAAGTCAACTGGTAAGGTGTGCAATGCTTTTGGTAAAGAATTCTGTCCAAGTGAGAAGGCTGCTTAGAAAAATCTGTGCAACCGTTATCATCAATCAACTCAAACATCTCAGTACAGAAAACATAGATTCCCCTCAATTTTTCGACAGTCGTTGGATACCTTGCGGAGAATGTCGTTTGTGCCCATGTTTCGAGCCTCATGGAGCCATCCTTGATGCACCTTTTCCTCGTCATATTATCAACGTAGTCCAGATTCATATCAGCCATGGCTATATCTACGAGACCAGGCTGTCCATGAGCCTTGACCTCGTTGGTATTCAGTCCATTGTAAATGGCATCCTGTGGATGCAGCACAAGCTCTCTGTTCATTTCTAGAGCACGCATATACCTGGGATGTTTTTCGTATTTGGTCAGAGATCTCGACCTGTTGAGATGAGTCTTGACAGTAAGCCAATCACGAGCATCATCCCGTGTTGCAGATAGGGTCAAAGACTTGATATCAGGTAATCTTGGATATTCACCTGAGACTGGAGTATTAGGCGATTCACCTATAGGTGAGCCGTTACCCTTTCTAACCATCTTCCGAAGAATTCCTCCCATTTTGCCGCTATTGGATTCATTTAAAGAGCCATTTCCTTCGGAAGAGTGTAATTTTTCGAAAGAGTCTGTAAAAGACTGAGCAAACTGGTGTCTGGCAAAACTACCGGCGCTAGTAGCACTGAAATCACTCATGACCGCGTAGCTATTATCGCTGCTGACTGCTGAGGTTTCTAAGTAGCGAGAATCCGAAAAGAGATCAATAGAATTTGAATCGTTTGTCGTAGAAGAAACACTGGAGGGATGGTATCCGTCATAAAACCCTTGGTGCTCTTGATAGTAGTCATAAGGATCTCTGGTTGTGGATGGTGAGCTCAAATCCGCGACTGATCGCGACTTTTGTGTGGGAGGTAGTTTTGAATGGCGGTAAACCTCTCCGGTTGAAATCATTGGAATCGGTGGTAGCTGGGGAAGTGGGCAGTGATCCCTCACGAGACGGTTCGAGCTTTCAGGCACTTTTTTTATATTCGAGTGGACTGCTTCACTGCTATTTGGAGACAGAGTCGGAAGATTGGGAGTGGAATGGTAGTGATAAGCGGGTAATTTGAGCTGTTTCAAAGGCGCTACTCCTTGCTGCTGTTGTTTTCTGGCCAATGATCGCGCCGACGAAGAATCTGCAGACTTGGATGGTCTCTCCGCCGAACTTCTAGCGGGAATTGGAGGGATCACCACTTTTTTAGCTTCCAAATCCCCCGCGTTGCTAATGTGCTTCTTCTCTGGGACTTTGGTCAAACGTTCCCCGAGGATATGCACAAAATTATTGGGAAAATAACCAGAGCACTTCTTATTTCTCAATAACCTTCCATAGAACCATTCACCGGTAATCCGTGTGACCTCCATCACATCGCCCTCCAAAAACCCAAGATCACCTTTT
>PPKA02000039.1:22462-71794 GCA_003707595.2 Zygosaccharomyces bisporus
AAAAAAAAAAAAAAAAAAAAAAACGGAAAAAACAAATGATCTAAAATTGTGGTGAACAACATTCGCTTGGCAAGAGATTAATTTTTTTTTTTCATTTTTTTTTTTAAAAATAAAAAGCTAAGGGAAACGAAGAATGTGATACAAATTACTCGATGGGGGTTCCCCAAATGGCTTATTATTGGAGCAACTTGCTATTACTACGTATTCTCTAGTTAAACAATTGCTAGTGGGTGACGCTTCTTGCGAAGTCCCTGGATTTTTGAATAAGCAAAGCATCAGCCAGAACTAGAGCCGCCATGGCTTCCACAATGGGGATTGCTCTTGGCGTGACAGCGGGGTCGTGTCTGCCCTTGGCTGCTAGCACACCTGGTTTTCCTTCGTAAGTAACGGTCTCCTGCTCTTGGGCAATCGTAGCCACTGATTTAAAGGCGACAGAGAAATAGATGTTTTCGCCGTTCGAGATACCTCCCTGAACACCGCCAGAGTTGTTAGTCTTAGTTCTCAGTTTCTTAGTTTCCTCGTCAAAGATGAAGAGGTCGTTGTGCTCGGAGCCTGGCTTCGAGACACCGGAGAAACCGGACCCAATTTCGAAACCTTTAGAGGCCGGGATTGACAGCATAGCGTGAGCTAGAAGAGCCTCCAACTTGTCGAAGCAGGGCTCACCGAGGCCGGCGGGTAGGTTCTTAACAACACATGTAACCACGCCGCCAATGGAGTCCTTGTTGCCTCTGTACTTCTCGATCTCTTTGACCATTTCAGCAGCTATGGCGGCATCTGGACACCTGATGAAGCCTGCGGAATCTACCTTTTCCCTGGTAATGGTATTTAGAAGGTGGTGGAAGTGAGGATCAAAGGAGTCTCTGTCCATCTTCACGGACCCAATCTGAGACACAAAGCCGACGATCTCCACGTTGGAGACCTGCGACAGGAATTTTTCGGCGATGGCGCCAGCAGCCACACGCCCAATGGTTTCTCTAGCAGACGCACGTCCACCGCCAGAAGAAGCCTTGAGGCCGTACTTTTCCATATATGTGTAATCGGCGTGGGAGGGCCTTGGGTAGTTGTCCATGTCGGAGTAGTCGTGTGGCCTGTGATCTTCGTTTCTGATCAGCATGGCGATAGGTGTACCGAGGGTCTTGTTAAACTCAATACCGGACTGAATCTCCACACGGTCCTTCTCATTCCTAGGCGTCGACAGTTTCGACTGACCTGGCCTTCTTCTCGACAACTGCGGCTGGATGTCACTCTCGGTCAGGCTCATTCCTGGAGGAACACCATCGACTATGCAGCCTACAGATTTGCAATGGGATTCACCGTAGGTGGTTACACGGAAAGCGTGGCCAAAAGTGGACATATTACAGGTTCTGACGCTTTTTTTCAATGTGAGCTTCTGTTCGAAAATGTTAGACTCTTGTAGCGATGAGTCGAAATTTTCAATTACAGCGAGACCCACACAACTCGTGCGAAGGTAGCTGAGAAGACCACATACTGCCGGTACGAGGGAGAAACAGTTCGGATCCAGCACTCTTGCCGCCCTTTTGTGCCACCGCAGTCGCCATGACCGCTACAGCTGCAACTCTTGCTGTGTTTTTTTTACTACTTTTATTTTTTTTTTTTAAAGGTCCATCCATACTGCCGACCATATTCTTTTAAAGCACATCGCCCTTCCTCCCCAGTAATACCAAAAACAGCTTTTAAAAAAGGTAAGTTCGTAAATCAAACTGTCTCAGGAACCCCCTGGAATGCCCGTAAACTAGTAAACTAGTAAGCTGCTTGCACTCACCAATTGGCATCATCGCATTCTCCGATAGTATTACTCTGCACGAACAATTAAAAAATTACTGTCGCTAACACACGCAAATTGGTGATTGCAAGACTTTTTAGCAATCGTGTCGCTTCGCCGACAGCAGTGGCGAATAGGGGAAAGACCCATGAACTGAGGCTAAAATGACTCCAAATTCAACTGCAGATAGCTCCACGAGTCAGAACTCGGCCTAATTGATACTGTATATACGATTCATCTCGGCCCCAAAAAAAGACAAAGAGAGTTTTTTTGACGAGTAGAAGGAGTGTCGACAGTCCGCACGGTAGGATTCGGTTGGCACTGCGTATAATAACCTAACCCGGCAGATTTACTATTACTTGGCCAATCTTTGCCCGTTCGCCTGTTCTTCCGCCGTTGGCTGCTTTTTTCGCTCCGCTCGTCACCGCGAATTCTAACATTTCGCCCAGTATTTGAGAGCGCACTGGGCCTGCGAAACAAAGCGGAAACGGATGAGAACGGGCTAGTAGAGACCCTGGAAGCACTACAATACAAGACCCTCTTGGGCAGAAGAGGATCAACTGTAAGAAAGCTAAAGTTTTAGCGGTTTAGCTTGAGCAGACTGCGATCCAGGCGTCATCTTGTTTTGGCAGTAAATTTGTCTCTCCACGTAACGCAACGACTTGATCTCACAAGAACAAAAAAAAATTATTCGCCCTATGGGTCTTTTTTCTTGTACGGGCGACCGTTGATGGCACAGTCCCCCGTCCCATTGAGTGAATATGCAAGCCATGTCTTGTGGTTAACAAACACAACTTCACTTCGCTCTGCTGCAAGAGGCAAGCAAGAGACATAACCGGCATGTCCTTGGCAGCGCTGCTTAATAGAGAGGATGAACAGCATGAGGAAGAGCAACGGCATAAAATGTCAGTGCCACTAGTTAATGGTCACGGTCCTAAGGACCCGGCGCAAAGGTTTTTGCAATCATTGAACCAAGAGTATGCACTGCTTAGCGAAAGAGATGTTTTGGAACACGACTATCAAGACTGGAAGTTTATCAACTACCAGGAGTTTGAGCTGGTATCTGAGTGGAACAACCAATCGAAAGATTGGAAGGGCGAGGCATTCGATGCTCTTTACAAGGAGATGGAGGCCATGCGTGGCGGGTGGGCTGCGTATGCCCTATACAAGGAGAATAAACTGAAGCTGCTGAGGGAGCTGGATGAGGGCGACGAAGAGAAGGACAAACCCAAAAGATCCAAGAGAGGTCCCCGGAAGAGAAAGATCCAGGAATTGGATGAGGAGTCACCCCATCAGCCATTGGAGCCACTGGAGAACCACGCATCAGAAGATGCGGTCAAGCAGGAAGAGCCAGAGAGGCAACTGCACCAGCAAACGCAGCAGGTCAACGGGAAACACGAAGAGAATGCAGTGGTTCCCGCGGCAGAGTCACAGGGCTCTGAAGACAGCCTTCAGCATCTCGGCGACGCTCAGGATCAGGATCAGGATCAGAAGCAGCATCACGACCAAGAGGAGAACGGGGAGGATGAAGAAGAGCAGGAGCCGGATCATGAGCATGAGCTAGAGACTGAACAAGATCGGGATCAGGAACCTGCGAAAGGACAGAAGCGGGAACCTGAACAAGAGGAGGACGGCCATGATGCTCCCTTCGCCCCAGAGGATGACGAAAATGATAAGGATTTCTCTTTGGAGGACGAGAAGCCACGGACGTCTTCCAAGAAGGACAAAACCGTTACGCTCGAGAGCGAGAAGCCCAAGATCGTCAAAGAGCTCATCAAGATGTGTAATAAAAACAGAGTTGTCAAGGTCAAGAAGAGGAGGTTTACTAACGCCATTGTGACTGAGTACAATCCATTGGACAGTAAGCTTTCGGTCAAAGTCACCCTCAAGCAGTATCACGTGAAAAAGCTTAAAAGACAGATCAATGAAGCGAAGAGGGCAGCAGCGATGGAGGAGGCAGCGAGGGCTAAAGAGGAGGCAGCTAAGAATAAGGAGCTTTCTGGTTCTCCATCGAGTAAAAAAAGAAAGCTTATTGGCAAGGATGGCTCAATCGATGGCACACCCAGTAACGATGTGGATTCAGCAACGTCGTCGCCTACAAAGAATGGCCTCCCCACTTATGGGCTCAAGATGACCGTTAAAGAAGCCAGAGCTATACAGCGTCACTACGATAATACTTTTTTCACCATCTGGAAAGATATGGCCAGGAAGGATTGTGCAAAGATGGCTCGTCTCGTGCAACAGATCCAATCCATAAGAACCGCCAATTTTAAAAAGACCTCTTCTCTTTGTGCTCGCGAGGCCCGTAAATGGCAGTTCAGGAATTTCAAACAGGTCAAAGACTTCCAAACGAGGGCTAGAAGAGGAATCAGAGAAATGTCGAGCTTTTGGAAGAAAAATGAGCGTGAAGAGCGCGACCTCAAAAAGAAAGCTGAGAAGGAAGCGATGGAAGTAGCAAGAAAGGAGGATGAGCTGAGAGAAAGTAAGAGACAAGCCAAGAAACTGAACTTTCTGCTCACTCAGACGGAGTTGTACTCACATTTCATCGGCAGGAAGATCAAGACAAATGAACTGGAAGGTGCTATGGCGGACCACAACCTGCAACAGCACGGGGCCGACGGTTCTCATGTAGACTTGGACACTACAGAAGCAAACAAAACGGACTTTCATAAGATTGATTTTGACAATGAGGATGACGAGCAATTGAGAATTAAAGCCGCGCAAAACGCTTCAAATGCGCTAGCAGAGACAAGGGCGAAGACCAAAGAGTTTGATGATTCATCCGCTAATGGCGAGGAACTCAACTTCCAAAATCCTACTTCGCTGGGTGAAATCACCATCGAACAGCCACATATGCTAGCATGTACGTTGAAGGAGTACCAGTTAAAAGGTTTAAACTGGTTAGCCAACTTGTACGACCAAGGTATTAATGGTATATTGGCGGACGAAATGGGACTGGGCAAGACGGTGCAGTCGATCTCTGTACTTGCTCATCTCGCTGAAAAATACAACATTTGGGGACCCTTTCTTGTTGTGACACCAGCATCTACGTTACACAATTGGGTTAACGAAATTGCAAAATTTGTACCAGAGTTCAACATCTTGCCCTACTGGGGTAACGCAAATGATCGTAAAGTACTAAGAAGGTTCTGGGACAGGAAAAATTTCAGATACACGAGAGACTCTCCCTTCCATGTTATGATTACCTCTTATCAAATGGTTGTTTCAGATGCAACTTATTTACAAAAGATGAAATGGCAGTACATGATCCTGGATGAGGCTCAAGCTATTAAGTCCTCGCAATCGTCACGTTGGAAGAATTTGTTAAGCTTCCACTGTCGTAACAGATTGCTGCTTACGGGTACTCCTATCCAAAACAGTATGCAAGAGCTGTGGGCACTTCTACATTTTATCATGCCCTCGCTATTTGACTCTCATGATGAATTCAATGAGTGGTTTTCAAGAGATATCGAGGCTCATGCTGAAGCTAATACCACGCTTAATCAGCAACAATTACGACGTCTGCATATGATCTTGAAGCCTTTTATGTTAAGACGTGTCAAGAAGAACGTCCAATCAGAGTTGGGCGACAAAATTGAGGTGGACGTCATGTGCGATCTAACTCGTAGACAGGATAAATTGTACCAGGTATTGAAATCACAAGTATCCACTGCCAACTACGATGCTATCGAAAATGCCGCTGGCTCGGATGATGCCTCATCGGATCAGAATCTGATCAATACTGTCATGCAATTCAGGAAGGTGTGTAACCACCCCGACCTTTTTGAAAGAGCGGATGTCTCATCCCCCTTTGGATTCGTCGATTTTGGGAAACTTGCTTCTATGGCAAGAGAAGGTGACACTACGGATATCATGTATTCTACAAAAAATCCAGTGGCATTTCAGATGCCTCGTTTAATTTATGAAGATCTCATTTTACCCAGTTTCCATAATGATGTCGCGGCTCGCAATAAATTATTAAATTACACAATGAACGTCTTTCATCCCATCAGGAATAAGGAACTTTGCGAACGTCTAAAGTTTCTTACCGGATTGCAACCCAATGAATTTTTAGATATTGCCGGGAAAGATGTCATCAGGAGGGCGATCGAACCTTTAGATCCATTGAAAAAGCCATTGATTGAGGAAATTTATGACGGGAGCAGTCCGTCCAAGGAATTGAGACAAGGGCTATACATTCCTAGCAAGCAAAGTAAACTGCATGAGCTCTCTCGCACCACGACTACTGGTGTACTAGACTCCTTGCTTAATGTCCAAAATTCGGTCTACATCGATCAATACTTTAACAGTTTGCACCCCAGCTATCGACCTGGTGCTTCCTCGACCCCGATATCGATCGATGTTCCTGGTTGTGGCCATTTGCACGAACAGGTACAGAGAGAATTGTTTGATCCAGTTATCTCTCAAGCACTGTCAGACATTCCCCCTGAGACCCAATACAACCTGTATGTGGAAAAGGGGATACCGCGGGAGAAATTCCCCATCACAGGAAAATTCCCAAATCCGCTCAATAAATACTTTTCATCTCCCATATCAATGCCATCGATGGACAGGTTTATTACAGAATCTGCTAAATTAAGGAAATTGGATGAACTTCTTGTGGACTTGAAGAAGAACGGGCACAGGGTATTAATTTACTTCCAAATGACTAAAATGATGGACCTGATGGAAGAGTATTTGACCTATAGACAATACAAACATATTCGTCTTGACGGTTCCTCGAAACTAGAAGATCGTCGCGACTTGGTTCACGACTGGCAAACCGTCCCTGATCTGTTTGTTTTCTTGCTGAGCACAAGAGCTGGTGGGCTTGGTATTAATTTGACTGCGGCCGACACGGTTATCTTTTATGACTCCGATTGGAATCCCACGATTGATTCACAGGCCATGGATAGGGCACATAGATTGGGCCAAACGAGGCAGGTCACCGTCTACAGATTGCTCGTTCGTGGAACAATTGAAGAAAGGATGAGAGACAGAGCAAAACAGAAGGAACATGTCCAGCAAGTAGTGATGGAGGGGAAGACCCAGGCCAAAAAAGTGAAAAGATTAGAAGAAGGCCAAGGAGCCAGGGAAATGGTTGAGGCCTCATAGGGCGTCATGAAAAGAAAACAAAAGAAAGACGCTCAATTACTTTGTACTCAACACGTTGACGAAGGCCAGTGAGGAGGTATAATGACCTAATATGTACTGTAATATAATAATGCAAAAGATCTATTTGTTTAAGCCATAATTAGGCTGTTGATTATGATTAATAATACAGGAAATTTGTGCTATAAGGATAATTTTAGAACACACAAGTCTTCAGCAGGTAAACATACTTCTCATGATACTTCAATGTTTTATCGTGAAAATCTTTAGAAATATTTCCTGACGAGAAAGCTTCATCACACATCAGTTTCATGTCATGTATTATTAGCCCAAAGGAATTGCGTTTCAGAGCAGCTGCGGTGTTGAACTTTAGCTCGGTTGATTCTTTTTCTACCCCTATCAAATTGCTATCTTCGTCTGCGCCGGGAGCGCTTGTCTCGTTTTCACCGAACAGCATGTCAAAATCATCGTCTTGTGGAATTTCTTGTTTTGGGGCGACATCTGTTTTCACTTGTATTTCTTCCTTGACGATCGGCGACTCAAAATTGTATTCCATCACTTGAAGTAAGCTGGCAGCATCCACTTGAGATTTAACGTCATACAATACTAAAAAATAAAACAAATAGTCCGTGACATGCTCAGATTCTACTGCAGCGATTTTGTTTCGAGTTCCTGGGACACCATAAGTCTCTAATTTGTACTCCAGCGTTGTAAGAACATCCCGCAAAAACACTTTAGGTGATACCAAATTGATGACTTCTTTTAAATAATCCAAATTGTAGTAAGTGCTGCTATGCAAGTTCCAGAAAGAATTTATCTGATTAGTCATAATTTTGTTTATAGGAGTTTCATTCAAAATTAAAAAGCTGCCATAACCGACTTGCTTCTGTGAGTATGTATTCTCAGTGGTTATTACCCTTGGATCAAGATTGTAAATCGGGGATGCATTCAAAATAGATAGAAATTTTTCTATCAGCACTTCTAATTTAGGATGTCCGCTTGACTCTGATGAATAAATTCCATAGCTAGATTGCGATTGTGACCGGAACAAGCGAAGAACCCTCAAAAGCCTAACAGAATTCAAGCGTAAAAGAGCTGCGTGGAAAAGTTTCGAATCTTCATTCAAAGCTGGAGGGTTAAAAATTGAATTCAGTAAAATAAGCAGTTTTTCCAAAAGACCATCCGGCAACACGTCACTTTTAAGAGAATAAAGGTATTGTTCTAACCAGTATACGACCTTAATTAGACCAATAAGCATAAAAGGTTGTAAAAAATACTCAGCTCCTCCCACCAGGTTAGTTATATCTTCAATTACGCCCGCTTCCAGTGTGAGCAGTACCTGTTTGAAAATGAAAGGAAGTAGCAATGCAAGCTGTTTCACATCTACACCTTGAACCAACTCATCAGAGATAGACCCATTGACGAATAAATCCCTTAGCCAGTTTTGTACGACTTGATGTGATTTGTCCCTCATTGCCTGTTCCGTTGGGTTTTTGGGATCCAGTAAAAAGGAATCAGGTATTTCTGGCAATTTTGAAATGAATGATATGACAAAAGAGTTTTCAGTGTTCAAACCAGGAGACTTTAAAACAACATCAATCAGCGAAAAATCATAGGTTTGCCAGATAGATATAAGCAAAAGAATGGGACAGCTGAAAGACAAAAATATATTCATTGTATCGTAATCTGACTCAATTAATTCTCTTTTCCGTGAATCAATGCATTTGTCCCAAGAAACGTCCGCAAACTTGATCAACATCTCACAAACTTTCGTTGGTGTGCAAAATGATAGTAACGACGTCAGTGAGTGAGATAAGTTAAATGATAATAATGTGCATATCTTGGTTATTCTATTAAGCTCGAAATTTTCCAAAGCTTGTTTCAAAATGTCGACTAGAACGTTCGATATTTCCTTTTGCTTTGTTGGAGGTATATTCTCAAAGTTACGAAAGATCTGCTGTAACCCGTCACTGCTATCGCTGCCGTCGCTCATAAAATTCTCAGGTTCCAGAGAATCAAGGGAAGTAATCAAAAAATGCCTTATATCTCTTACAACTTCTTGAACGCCTTGTGAATTTGTCACGAATAGTTCATCAGACGTAGGAAGAGTCTTCGTGTCGATCATTTGATCTTCTCTTAAATAGTCGTTGAGTAAAGCTGGAGACTGCAATCCCAAAGAAACTAAGTTTTTAATAAATTCGTGCCTTATGTCCAAGCTGTTAGAGGGGTAATCATCAAACAAATCTTCGTTACGTCCTTTCGTATCGTCTTTTTCGGAGTAGTAAGTTCTGATGGCTTTCACTACCTTGTCATCCATATTTTCTAATGCATGTGTTACTGTCTGGGAGTTTCCAGAAGAATTTTCCATAATCAATAGTGGTAAATGTTTACAGATAAAAATGATCCATTGTCTCTCCAATAGATTGAAATTGGAATTCATCTGATGGTACTGTTTATTGCTTACGAATTGAGCAAAACAAGTAAAAGAAGTTTCTATCAGATCTTCTAAAATAGCATCTGTTGATTGTGGGGAATAAGTGACACCTTGAAAGGCTGAAGTTGCGATGGAAGCATACCTGGGCAAAAAATCAGAATTCGTGGTTTCCCAATTTATTACTTTGTTATTCAGCCATATATTTTTGTAGTAACGTACCAGCTTCATATCCTGATATTTAGCTCCCGATACAGCTACTCCACCAGATGCAGGTGTTTTTGTGGTCGACAGTGGACTTGGAATGAGCTGCGGCGATGTTATTGATGGAGAACAGGCAAACTCTTGGATGGGATCTCTTGAGAAAATCGCCTTGGCAGTTTTAAAAGTCAGTTTTATATCTGCCCTTTGTTGTACCTTCTTATGAAGAAGTTTATTCACTTTAGTTAATCGAGATAACAAAGCGCTGAAATTTTCTCTAGCGTTATCTGACGAAAGTGTAATGCTTCCATTGATGAAGTTCATCATTAACAGTAAAAACTTGCATATTGCCACTACGAGCCCATCCGTTACGGCCATTGGGTCGATGTTGAGTATGCTGGGGATCACACAATCTGGCAAGTCTTTGCTCAATTGGTCAATAATTAATTTGTCTGATAGTCTGGAGAAGAATGCACTTGATTTCGAAAAAAAATGGATCAATATGGCAGGGTTGGTGATTGAATATAATTGAGGCAAAAGAGCACGTACCAAATCCGAGTTGTAGTTGACGAACACAATTTCCACTACATAATCTGCCAGAATAATCTGCTTCTCGGAGGATAATAGTCTGATACATTGCCATGCAAGCAAATTGGAAACTTCGAATACCCTGGACTCGTTGGGCGTATCCTCGTTTTCCACCTTTGCTGAGAATTTTTCATTGTAAAACTCTTTGTAGAGATTCAGAAAGTCACTGGCAGCGATCTGTCTCTCTGCACATCTCAATACTAATTTATAGAAAGTATCATTATCCATGGTTGCCCAACCAAATCAGATAAGGTTTGCCTAAGCCGATCTTTTTATTTAGGACTTATGATCGTGACTTAGCATTGTATAATTCAAGATTTCGCTTTTGCCAAGAATTTAGTACGTACTGCGTGATAAAGATACAATAGAAAATGTTTCAGTGATATAGTACTCGGTGAAGGATATAACTAGCATTAAAATCTAAGGATATAATCCTCCCTGCCCCACCAAGTTTGCAGCGAATTCTATGTGGTAGAAGAGGTATTCTGCCAGTCTTCCAGAGTGGGTGTATTCATCGCACTCCTTTGCCATTCAGGAATAGCATTACTAGATGCCGCACCTCCTAAATATTCGTCTCTAGCCTTCTTCCAAGCTGGCAGTGGTTGTTCTTGTTCTTTGGCTGCAGCAGAGGTGCTTTGGTCTAGACCATTGACGTTGCCGCTGCCATCGTTATTGTTATTATTATTGTCGTTATTCTTGGTATTCTTGGTATTCTTATTATTGCTGTTAAAATTCATCTTGCTCAATATTTCTGCCGCTGAAGGAATCGCATCTACGCCAGGCACTGGGCTCTTGGCTAGGGGAGATTTCCTGTCTGAAGCTTCAGAACCAACATCGACAGAGGACTGATGATTTTTGATCAAGTTTTTAAGAGACTCGAACTCCGTTCTTATATTGTCCAATTGTTGATCACTCTTTTTACTCAAAACGAAATTGTCGATCTTGCTCTGCAGATTGGAAATCTCTAATTTCATCATTTTAAACTCATCTTCAATTTTGGTCCTAGTGTGGGTAGTCTGTTCCAAGCAAGTTTGCATATCAATCACCGTCTTGTCCAACTCCTTCAATTTTTCTTCCTCCTTGGTCCTGAACTCCGCTTGTTCCTGCTCGATGGTTTCCAACAATGTGTCTACCTTATCGAATTGTTGCTGAATTTCCTTCTTATCTTGATCGAGCTTAGACTGTGACTCGGGCAAAAAGTTTGGAATAACGTAACGTTTTGTGACTTCGTAAACTCCATAGAACAACCCTGCACTCGCCGTTGCCATGATAAAGTAATCTTTCCAGTCGCGACGCGGCAATGGTGGGGGTACTGCTTCGTACACTGTAGGGTCTGTACGTAATTTTCTTTCAACCGGAGAAGACTCTAGTGGCTTATGTTCTTGTTGTGACTCTTTTAATGCTAATTCTACCTCCTGTTGCGTAAGACCCTTAGACTGTAGAAACTCAATCTTTTTAGTCAAGGGAGCATCTTTCACACTAGGATCGCTCAAAAATGATACAGCTGAATCAAAAAGCTGCTTCCTCTCATCCCGCACACCAGCACTCATCGTTGATAGAACGTTAACAAGCTTTCTGTCGCTCGTTGTGTCAAGAGAATTTTCTTTAGGTTTTCACTTTTCAGCCTTTTCGCTACATCCGAAATCACTATTATCTTGAACGCCATAAGTAAGAAGAGATGCAAAGACTGCTAACAGAGTTAAATTCAAACGATGATTGGCATGGTATAATTGTCGTGGATTCTCAATGTGCAAGACTGCATGATGCATTTACGTTTGAAAATGCACTGAGGCTCCTACCACTAGATCAGCAAGCTCGAATACTTCAAATGAAAAATTTCCCAGACCGCTGCAAGGTTTTATGCAATCGAATTTTGCAAATAGTAGGCTGTTCTCTAGCTTCTGGGGTCTGTTCAACTCAGCTGAAATTTTCACGGGGCCACTACGGGAAACCTCAAGTCGAAGCTCAAAATGTAGCTTTCGGCATGTCCAATGGACAGAGATCCGTTGGACAATATCTATATCGATTGAACAAGCCCTTGGAGGTCGGTATAGACTTGGCATCGACGGACGATTATGTCGGAGATGAAGATTTGGATCATTTTCAATACGTATTTTCGGCCCAAGAAATGGAATGCCTACAAAGCTGCGATTACGTTCATCGAAAAGCTATGTTCGCCTACTTGTGGTCCCTCAAGGAGTGCTATACAAAGTACACTGGCCTTGGGCTGAATAGTGATTTCAGCAACATCGATTTTGGAAAAGTAGATTTGCCGCAACCAAGCATGCATTTTACAAGGATAATAGAGAGCCGTACCATGTGGTTTTATTCTAAATGGATCAATGAGACAGAAATCATCACAGTTTGCCACGAGGAAGCAGGCAAAAGCTGCACTGTGCCTGCAATTTACCGATTGACTTTTCTAGATTTGCTGACCCTGAGTCAAGCACGTACAGGTGGATTTGAAAGTTGAGAGGTTGCTTACATCTGCCGATGGCTCTCGTTTCTCTTTGAAGTTAATTCATTTTCCAATTCACTTAAAAAAATAAAAAAGGATTGTGCGCTCGGTACAACAAAATGATTGAAAAACTCATTCAAATATAGTTCAGTGATATTCGAGAAACAGAAAGCACAAACAGGAGAAAACCCCCCACCTCCAAGGGTCTTTCACAGAAGGTTGCAATGGCTGAAAAAACAGCTGCGACATCCGCTCACTTACTTGGTGGTTTTGTTGGAGGACTATCTTCCGCTATCACGCTACAGCCGTTGGACCTTTTGAAGACCAGGATTCAACAAAATAAGAATACTACTCTTTTAACGGCTCTAAAACAGATTGACAATCCATTGCATCTATGGAGGGGTACTCTGGCGTCAGCAATGAGGACATCAGTGGGTAGTGCACTTTATCTCTCCTGTTTAAATTTGATGAGGACTAGCTTAGCCGCAAACAGAGGGGCATTGCATCAAGGGACGAAAAGCAGCAATTTGCCACAATTGACGATTTATGAGAATCTCGCCGCCGGTGCTATTGCAAGAGGTATGGTTGGTTATGCAACGATGCCTTTTACGGTTTTGAAAGTGAGATATGAGTCGACATTTTACAACTATACGAGCATATGTGAGGCAACCAGAGATGTTTATCGGACTCAAGGTGTTAAAGGATTTTTTCGTGGATTTGGCCCTACTTGCTTGAGAGACGCACCCTACTCGGGTATCTATGTCTTGCTGTATGAGAAGGCCAAGGTAACTGTACCACTACTCCTACCGCGTAGCTTTATAACGCAAGAGCAAAATGGTAGGTTTACGTTCTATACTTCTGCCATTGTCAACGCATTGAGTGCGGTGTTCTCAGCAAGTTTAGCGACATCAATAACGGCACCATTCGACACAATAAAAACTAGAATGCAGTTAGAACCAGCAAGGTTCACCAGCTTCTTTCCAACTTTATCAAAGATAGTAACACAAGAGGGTAGTATCAAGCTTTTTAGTGGATTGAGCATGAGATTGACAAGGAAGGCATTGAGTGCTGGAATTGCATGGGGTATTTATGAGGAGTTAATTAAAAGATTTATGTAATGATGACTGACGACCCTTCCATTTTGAATGCATGTAAATAAATGACTTTCGAGCTTGTAAAAGGAAAGAAACATTCTTCCTTGCAGCAGCTAAACAGTGCAATTTCGAGGGATGCACAATACGCCGTCAAATGAGCCTTGCATGAGGCTCAGAGCCGCAATACCTAAGCATGTGTGATATAAATCCGGATCATCTTGGTCATTTTTGCTGAATCCGCCGATGAGAGTGTTTTGGGTCTCGCTTAGAAGGTATTGTTGCGCGGCACCTGCACGGCACACGCTGCCAAAGGAACTTTCGTCCAGAAGCTTTAGAGAGTTCATGCACCAGAACACATAGCAGGTGTCTGCAAATTTATTCTCTCTCCCTTGAAATCCACCGTGTTCCTCTTCATCATAATATGGATTACGTCCCTCTTGCAACCGCATGCATCCCAAGTTGGACACTTGTCGAGCTAAAAGCCACTCGATGGTTTTTTCTCTGAAGTCTTTGCCTAATCTGTCTAGACAACCTAATATGTGGAAAGCACTAATTGCACAGGAGGTATATCCCGCATGTGGCTCACCGTAGTCACCAAATCCTCCAGTGTCACATCTTTTTGACAACATGTAGTCAATCACTCTATCGACGTCTATAAATTGGCCAAACTCTTCCTTGCTTTGACAACCAATCAGTTTTAAAATGGCTGTTGCTATGTAGCAAAACCTCAAGTCCTTTGAATCTACTGGTGAAGGCTCCGCCTTGTTGATGTCAAGCACAGAGGCAAAAGAACCATCGGGGCACTGCAATTGATGTATGAAAAGTCCCAAACTATTTTTGTCAATCACCCTTGTGAAGAATTCTTCGCACTTCATTACTTTGAGACTCAGCATTGCGAATAATGTATTAGGTAAACTGATGCAAGGTACCGTAGGTGTGTTCGTAGTTAAGCTGCCCACAAAACCTGAAAAAAGCTCGCTATGAAATGGAAGTTGTACTTTGGTATAGTGCTTGCAGATCCAGGAAGTACTGTAGCCATAGTCGGTAGGGACGTCTACGCCAAGCGTTGATAAAGCAGTAAGGGAGTAGAAGATGATGGCCATCTTATTAACATCGTGGCCCTGTTGGGATGAGGGCAAAACTGACAGATGTCTTTTAAGGAATTTGACATGCTTATCAGGTTTCAATCCTAGATCCATTTCTTTCAAATGGCCTGTTTACGTCAAAAGATATGTTATACATAGACTTTAATCACCTTACGCACTGTTAATCAAAAAAGTATGTCTCAAGGTACACCATGTGACAACAAGGCGTACTTTGCAAACTTTAGCTAAACTGCCTATCTATTTTAATGTCTACCATAATTTATTCCCTAAAGCTTTTAAACCCTCCATTTTCCTTTTAAAAACTTGTTAAGTTAGTTCCTTTATAAAATGAACTTATAGGTGCCGATTTCGAACGGTCTCAACCGAATTGGGATGTCGTGCGATTCCGAGTTTATACTATTAGCATGGAACTCAACTTTCTCCAGACTTTTCGTTTCTAAACTGTCAATCTTATGCACCTCCTTTATTGGCAGTGATGTCGTCAAAGTTGCACTAGATTCACCACCCAAAGATTCATACACTCTCACTACAAAACTTTTCTCGTCCTGTGGATCCAAAGCATACTGAGAGCCAACTTCCTTGTCTTCTTCGCCCCTTTTAATGTTGGACAAGACCACGTTTTCATCACCGCTAATGGTAATCATCCCTTCAAAAGCCTTTGCAACTTCAGAAGTTAGCGCAAATTTATAGTGGTAGTTAAACTCTAAGCCTAATTTCACGGTTTTGTGAGATAGTGGTCCTCTGTGTGGATAAATGGCATAATCGAATGCATGATTGCCCATGTCTGCGTTTCCATCTGGTGATTTCGAAGATCTTAAAAGTGATAATCTCATCAAGTTACCATGAGTGGCGAACCCGTATTTGCAATTGTTGAGAATGGATACACCTTTGGTGTACTCAGAGTAGTCTGCAAACTTGTGATGGCAGACTTCAAATTTGGCTGTATCCCAGGTGGTGTTGTAATGGGTTGGTCTCTTTGTAATTCCAAACTGCGTTTCGTAAGATGCGAAGTCATTCAAGATATTAACGGGGAATTCGACTTTCAAGAATTGGTAGAAAGCGTTCCAGTTTTCCACTTCTGTATGGATGTCTATTTTACTTTCCTCTGAGGCGCCCGCCTGTTTCGCCTTCAAAGTAATTTGAGTCTTAAGCTTGCAACCTTTCTCGACCGGCACAATAACTTCTACAGTCACTTTTTCATCACTCGCGCACACCACATCTACCCTCTCAGTCTTGGTCAAGTACTTATACTTATTAACAGAATAAAGTTCTGTGTCCCAAGCCGGGAAAGAGGTAGGCTCATCTTCGAATAGCACGAATTGATTAGCGCCCAACTTGTTTCTACCGTGCTTGTTGTCGATGTACTCGACTTTGGTTTTTTCGTCAACAATACTGGTAATTACTCCGCTGCTCTTGTTAACCTTGACGGACAATTCGCCATTTTTCAAGACAAAGGCATCATCCTCCACTTTCAGAGTGGCAGGTACAAATTCAGAAGAATCAGTACTGTCGTTATTGGCCCATGCCAAAGTGCCTACCAGAGCTTGGTCCTTGGATGAAACTTTTACACTCTTCAATACTTTCTGAGCCTCTTCCAGTAGCTTGTCACCTTCTTTCAAAACGTTTTCCAACATTGGAATAGACTCGTACTTGTAGACAATTTCGATGCACGATCCGGGCAAAACATCATGAAACTGACATAGCAGGACATCTTCCCACAAGTCATTAATTTTTCTGGCAGGGTATTTATACTGGTCGGGATACAATAAGGACGTCTTGGTAGCCACCCACTCAATGTCATGTAGTTTAATCTCTGATGTTCTCATTAGTTTTTTCATTCTGGCCTGCGTCGTGTATGTACCCCTGTGAAATTCTAAGTACAATTCGCCTATCCAGGAGGGCAAGTCAGCACCTTGATTAGTACGTTCCAAGATTTTATCGTAGAATTCGTCAATTGTAGTACCTAACTGTAATTTGGGGACAACATTGCCATTGCGGTTGTACATCGACCTGATACGCCTCAATTTTTCCAGTTGCTCTCTGGTCGGACCACCTCCACCATCGCCCTTACCGTAGAGCATTAATCCAGGTTCGAAGAACTCCTGGGTTTTGTTCTGCTTAGAGCTGCGGAGCACATCGCCGAAGTTAGCATCAGAAGTGTAGGTGTTGCCCGGGGGCATATGGGTAAGCACTTGGGAACCATCGATACCAACCCAATTGAAGGTGGAATGAGGGAAACTATCAATGTTGTTCCAAGACAGCTTTTGCGTCAAGAACCTGTCGATACCCGAAATGCGGCAGATCTGGGGTACTTGAGAGGAGTAACCAAAAGTATCGGGCAACCAGAAGATGACAGATTTTACACCAAAATGTTTGAGAAAGAATCTTTGCCCCAGAAGGAACTGTCTGCACAATGACTCACCTTGTGGCACATTGGTGTCGTTTTCAACCCAAGAGCCGCCGACGGTGAAGAACTGACCCTGTTGCACTTTGGGCAAG
This sequence comes from Zygosaccharomyces bisporus, assembly GCA_003707595.2. Taxonomy (NCBI): domain Eukaryota; kingdom Fungi; phylum Ascomycota; class Saccharomycetes; order Saccharomycetales; family Saccharomycetaceae; genus Zygosaccharomyces; species Zygosaccharomyces bisporus. Next base: position 39,735 of record PPKA02000039.1, read on the forward strand.
AGTCTTTTGTGGAAGAACTCTGGATGCTGGTCTTTGAGCCACTTAAACTGCTGGGCTTGGGAGGCAACAAACTGATACTCCGGGTATTTCTCCATCAAAGTTGCTTGCGAGGACCATGATCTGACAATTTTTCTCTTAGTCTCTGCCCATGGCCACAACCAAGCAGTATCGATATGACAATTGCCCATAGCATACACGTTAGGTAGAGTATGCACGTCCCCCTTGGAGTATACCTTGTCGCTGTCGTTGTACTTATCGTAGTACTCTTTCTTCAAGAATTCACGGCATTTAACTACAGAACCCCGGTCCTCAGGGTCAAACATGTCCATCACCATGTTACCAACCTGCCTAGCCCGATTCTTCTGCCAAGAGTCCCCTGGCAGTTCCCTAGCGGCATCTCCTAACTCCCAGAAATCGAAATACAGAGCTCGAGCATCCCAGTCCGGCCAAACGAGGTCTGCCTTCACCAGGTGGAAGTACCTGTTAGGGTCTGGGTTGCCTGAACCCACTCCAAACATTCCGTTGTTACCGCACTCGATGTAAAAGAAGTACTTGCCGTCGCTAGACTTGGGCAATTGATACTCTTTCCTCTCCCCTCCGGAGAAAGCAGTGGCGGGGATCAACGTTTCAGGGTCGATGACGATACCTTCGTTCCCACAGTCGAACTCAAACACCAGCTGGTCACCGGAGTCCTGCCATTCCTGAGGCAACGTCAAGTTCACTTTGAACCACGTCGTAGACCAGCTGGGACCAAAGGGCTGGTTTCCGTAAGTGTTTTTCCATTGCAGCTTTCCAGCCTTGTCGGCATCGATAATACTTTTCCAGCTGGGCCTCTTGTCAGGCGAAGTGGGGTCTGAACCTGGCGCAAATGGTATTTGGTGGTACCAAATTTTTACATGGTCACCATCTTGGTGAATACGCTGCCTGTCGTAAAACTTGGGCAGATTAAGATTTTTGTACTGGCCACCGTCGATAAACTGCCTGAGGCGGTTTTCGTAGATGCTCTGCACCGGCTTAAACTTAGGGTCGTAGCAGATTTCTTGGAGCGGCATCAGGGATGACTTTTTGAACTAACTAACGCAACGAAGGGCCAAACGAGTGAATGCAAACCTCAATTGTCTCTTTTATCCCTTGTATATATGTGTATCTGATATTCGACGATATCTTGACTATATGTGGCTTTGTTATTGCCCGCACCGTGGCTATTTATTCGTTCTACACCTGGCTATTATAAGTTTCCCCAACCCCTTGCTGTAGTCATGGCGTAGTTTAGGGGGGCATCCAAAGAGTCTCAAAGTCATGCGAAACTCACATGGGCAAGAGGCAATGGCATAAATGCGAATAGAATAATACGAATATATCTGTGGAGCGGAAATATACCTAACGAATAGTGCTATTGATTGGACTATAGATTACAGAGACCTCTTGTCAATGTAAAATGATTAAACAATCTGCTAAAGCAGGACTGCCCGAGAGCATAATCTAAATTTAATTGGTGTGCATCTCCTTGTCCTCCTCAATGTTAGAGATGATGGAGCCGTGAGTGTCATGCAGCCTCTTGAAATTGAATTCGTCAGGGAGTTTGACGGTGTAACCTTTGATTAGGGAGAACTCGTGGGTGATGGAACCGTTCAGCTCCCCAATCGAGTGCTTGAACTTCTTGATCTCCTCTTCGGGAGCATTCTCTTTGAGGGTGACGATGAACGATTTGCCGGCCATTGTAATACTGTTGTTGAATTTGGTGGTAGTGATCAGTTGACGGATCAAGATCTTGTACAGGGAAGTGGTCGGTAATAGAACTGATTTTGCTTCTGAACAGGCCTCCCTTTATACCTTGCAGCCCGGTCGTTAGCAACGAAGTGCATACGTTATTTACAAAGTGTAATTAGATTTGGAAGTTGAGGCTAGTGTAGCAGATTCACCTCTTCTTCCTCCACGGCATCGTTTACCTCTCTGTTTAGAACGTCTAGCAGCTTGGAACCGTCTCTGAGGGAGATCCACTCACCCTTATACAAGTCGAACCGGTTCGGGCCTGATACTGGAGAGGCAAGCCAAATCTGCTTGTTTGGAGGCTGTTTATTGATGACGTAGCTACCTAGACGGCCCAGCTCGAGCTGCATAACCCCCTGGCTGAGTTCTACCTCGGGCACACTCTCGGGGTACTTTTGGCTGAGAGCTTCTAGATCGTCCTGCAAGGACTCCAAGAATTCGTCTGCCTCTGCGTGATATTCCTCCGGGGAAAGGTTGGCCACTTCTGGTGGTATTTCGTCACCAGTTGTGAAGGATTCTGCATAGAACCTTTTGCTAGCGCTGATAGGGGGCCTATTGGCGCGTAGGAGGACTGAAGGAACCAGAAGAGCGGCACGTGGCACACTCCTCAAGGCGACTGAGGTAGATATTCTAGCTAGTGCAAATCTGAACATATCGAGGGATCCGTATGGAAACACTCAAGTTACATGTTCCGTCCTTTACCTTGAGTGTAGGTCTCCATTTTATAATGACGATTTGAGATGAAAAATAAAAAAAAATTAAAAAAATAAAAAAAAATAGATCTACTCTGGTCAAATGACAAAGTCATCGCGAGTGGACGAAGGCACAACGGGATGGAATTCTACTCGTATGCTGTGGTTTTCATACTAGTGATCTTATTCGCCATGCTACTGCCCATGATGTCAGGCATTGGCAGCTTTAAAGTTAGTGAGAATGCCCAGAAATCGTCCTCGAAGCGTCCACACAGGCTACAATTCAAGCTGAAGAATGATGACACCTCGAGCGGCGTATCCAGCGCTAGCAGAAACAAACACTACGAAGTGGATTCTAGGACGGGTTTGAAACGAAGGGTTTTAGATAAGTACAACGACGATCCCAACAGTTACGACTACGATGTAGACGATTTAATCAGCGAAGACGAGTTGAAAGAGGGAAAAGATCAGGCTTCAAGTATGAAGGACTACGAAAAATTTGTATAATTCTTTAAATAATAATCTACATTGCGTTAATTGGTACCTCTATAACGAATCATTGTCTTCCTGAGCGATCGCCAACTTCTCGGGATCATATTCCCACTCTTCTCGTCTCGTCTGGCCAGTGGTCTCATCGTAGTCGTATTCATAGAACAGCATAAAAACACCTGGTGTCGACAATACTTCTGTCTCATCTACAACGTACACGTTCTCATCAGATATTCTCCACCAGCAACCCCTGTATTTTCTGAATGCAATGTAGTGGCCGTAGTTATGTGTACCGTAGTGTACTACAACAGAGCGTAGAGAATAAGTCAAGGGAGTGGCTGCAGGATACGACGATGAAGGTGGGTGTTCCAGGGGTTCCATTTTTTCGAATGTGTTTTTTTCTGCCTCGTTTTCTACTGCCTCATCGTTTTCGTCGTCACCGGCACATGAAGAAGAGCTGCCAGATATGTTTTCGGCCACCGCAACTTCTATGCCATCCTGGGGCTCCGATTCGCTTATTGGTGATTGACGAGGTGCTTTCTCGGTGATAGTGTTCCCCAGGGCATCTGTCTTCTCGATGTACTCCTGCTGATCATTCTCATCCTGTGAAAAAGAGGACAGGGAATTATCATCACCACCTAGTGGGTCATACTTACTCACCAACCTGTTGTTACCAACTGGCTGATCAGAATCCTCATCGCTATCTTCAAACTCCCTTTCGTACTTCTGATGCAATTTGCTGTAGTATTCGCCGCCAACATTCTCGTCTTCACTGGACTCAATTGGAAGTTCTTCCTTTTTGGACATTGGTAAACGAGCATCCATGTTGATTTCATCGATGTCGCAACACCAAGGTGATAAATTCAGTCTGGATTTGAAAAGAACACGAGAATTGTTCTTCCTAATCATGAAAGTTCTGGGGTCAAACACAGACCTATTAATGTGAATAGCCAGCAAAGGCGCAGGTCTCGATATGAGCACCTGTTTTGACTTGGAACATTTGCGAACCATGTTTTCCGTATGCAATTTCTTGTACTCTTCATCCTCAATGACTGGTTTGGCCAAAACAGTTTCTAATTCTTGGATTCTCGCTTGAAAAGCCTTACATAATTTTGCAGGAATGGCATCGGCCTCCTTGCTTTCGTACTGCTGTAATTGTTCTGCTAAATGATCACGTACAGCTAACAATGCGCAACGATTGCATTCAACACCTTCGATAATTTCTGGCTTGATGTATTCCATGAGCAAATCCGAAAGTTTTAATGAAGAGCCTATGTTGTCGCTTGGCAGGTTAAGACTCAAACCTGAAGAAACAGAATATCTGATGCCACCGGTTTCGCCACATTGCAGACATCCAATCCTTTCGGCCGTAATCCCATCCAAAGGTGTAATCAACTTGAACTTCGTAAAATACTTTTCCTTGCTGCTAGCGGGAATCATATTTGGATCCACTTGCTCTGTGGGAATGTATACAGTGCCCACATGGTCTAAATGAGATTGACCAATGACGGCACCCTCTGGCAACTCTCCCTCAGAAATCACATTGCTGTTGCCGCTGTCTTGATCTAGAGATTTCGCATTCTTCTCAAGTTCGGAAAGCATTGTTTGAAAGAATTCCTGTGCATCTTCTTGGTCGTAACCTAGCAAAAGGTTTTTGTTTGGCGCCTTCGACATGGATTTCAATAGTTTGTTGGCCTTAAAATAAGGTCTGTCACGGTAGTACTTCGCGTTCAATTTGTCCAAAAGCTCTTTAAGAGCCACGCTAAAATTCACATCGGGGAGCTTTTCATCTTCCTTGCCGCCCTTGTGCTGTTGCTGCAAACTCGATTGGTCTTCCTCGGCCTTTTCAAGCTTTTCCTCGTCTAATTTTGCCTTGCAGAGGATTTCATGATCCAAAAAGGCCAATAGCTCTTTCGAAGAGGCCATGGATTGCAAAACACAATTCATAAAGCATGTATTACCATCATTAACCAAACCAGCAATATTTCCACCCCTTTTGAGAACTTCCTCCTCCACCTGACCAGAACCTGGTATCCAACGCCTGAAAGCGTTTCTACTATTCATGTTCCTGGTGATGTCTCCCACGTTAGAGATGTTATCCATAATATGTCCTTTACTCTTGATAAAAAAAAATGCGGTCGATAAAATCACTATACCTAATGCAATGGGAATGCTAGATTTGTCGTTGCTACTTGGAATGAATGAGGAGATCTTGCGTATTATGGGCTCCACAACTAAATTCATACAAAAGACTGTGGATTCAAAAGAATTTGGTATTAAATGGTATCAGAGAAGAGCAGTAACAAAAACTTAAAAAAAAATCAAACAAAAACAGTGGTATGCAGAGCAGCTCAGATTTTTACTTATTCAAATTTCAATCCAGCCTCGAAACTGCTAAAATACCATAATATATTGTGAGTAACTACCAAATTTCAAGTGCATAGAAAAAAGCACGTTGTTTTCGATGCTCCTGTTCTGTGGCAATGTATCCAAATTTTTTTTCAAGTCACACCGGACGGATTGATCTCTAAATAAGATTCTACAATAACATGACGATACTGCCTGAACACACATTAAATGGTGATTAAGAAACCCCGTAAGATTGCCACAAGCTTGGCATGAGCTGTAAAGACGCTTTTTTTCACTTGCTAGAAAGTATACGTAAGCCTTGTTTAGTAGTTTGTAGGCTGCTGCTGTTCGTTCTGGTCTCCCATCATCATAGGTTGCTGCATTTGTGGGAGACCTTGCTGAGGCATGGGAATGAATGAAGTTCTTTCTTTGCCCCAACCAGTTCTCAAATTACGGCCTTGAAATGGGAAATTGGCCAAGGCAACAATACAGACTGCAGCCTGCTCATGAGTGTCATATTTCACAAAACAGCAGCCCTTCTCAGGGTAGTGTTTGAAGTCTAAGATGAACCCAAAATTTTGTAGTAGCGGGATAAGGTCTGCCTCGGTAGCGAAGTGTGGGATGTTGCCAATGTAAGAAGTAGTAACTCTTGGTGGAGCCCTTCTGATCATAGCCTCCACTGCCTGAGGACTCACGGGCGTTGGAACGGCCGAAGCTGGTCCTGATGGACCTCCCACAGCCTGTGGAGTTGGGGGTACAGCTGCAAGCGGCATACCCATCGAGTTTGGCGGAGGTATAGGCATGCCTCTACCGTACGGGGTGTTGAACTGACGAAATCCGGTGCGAATCCCAAAATTTCCGCCGCCTGGGACGCCAGGAGTGCCAGCGCCGCCGCGACGATGGTGTGGGCCCCCGCCCATGCGATGATTGTGGTTGTTCTCACGCTTCGAGGCCCAGTTGATTCTCAATGGTCTGCCGTTGAGTTCGCATGACTGCATTGCATCCATGGCTACTTGAGCCTCCTGGCGGTCGCTGAAGGAAACGAAACCGTAGCCTCTGGATCCACCCGTCTGCATGTCCCACATGACGTGTGCCTGCGTGAAGGTAGGGAAAGTCTTGAAGGCGTTGCTCAAGGTCTCGTCGTCGACATTAACGCTCAAGTCACCGACGAAAAGGTTGAACGAATTCTCCTCGGGAGAAGCTTGCTGGCTTTGGAATGCCCAGTTGATTCTAACGACGTTGTTTTCGATTTGCTTGCCGTTTAAAGTCTGTAATGCGATGTTGGCATCGTGGGACTTGAAATACTCCACGAACGCGTAGTTAGCATGCGAGTTGTTCTTGTCAATCATAACTTTCACGTTAGCGATCTGGCCTCCCACTTGGAAATACTGCTTTAGAATTTCCTCAGTGATAGACTTGTCCAGGTTGCCCACGTACAGCACCCTGTCGGACGTTTCCCTGCCTCCTTTAATGGCATTGGCAGGCACCACTGATGACTGCTCGCTATCTTGACTAGACTCTGTCTCCGATATCTGTGAAGAGGTCACGGGCGTCTCTTCTTGGACTTCCTCTTGATTTATTGGTCCCTGATCTTCCGACATGATGTATAACCTTGGCGTGTTCCTGAAAAGGGTGGTATATATGTCTTTTCCGACTAAAAAAATGATAAGGGTGGGGGAATAACAATAATATTACAACACAATGAAGCCTCTCAAAGGTTTACTGTTATCGAAAAGAACTTTTTATCTTATTTGAAGCAAATAAAACAAACCGATTACAGGGAAAGTAGTGATAATATCAACAATAACAATGACTGGAAGATAAAACAAAAATCAATGGGTAGAGCTGAAAAAACTCTGGATAGGATTTATTGAAAAAAAAAATGAAATAAAAAAAAAAAAAAAAAGAGCTGAGCTTGGGAAAACTTGACAAGCACGTCAAGTTCTTCGTCCGTCTAGTCCACCTATAGGGAAACCCTCGAGTAAGTACGAACTATTTGGGGGATGGATTAATAACTAGAAACAACTGATGATAGCAGCTATATCCTTTCAATTAAACCTCTACTCTTTTATTTTGTTTTGTTTTTCTTTTTACTGCACTCTAATTGTTCAAGAGATGAGATGTATATGTTAACTATCCAGGAATTGGAACGATCTGAGAGGGCAGCACCAGTGACCGAAAGGAAAAAAAAAAAAAAAAAAAAACGGTGAAATTTGTCGCGCCGCGTGACTAACGACAAACGAGATAAAAACCTCCACAAAAAATGGTCTCTAGCGGGATCGAACCGCTGATCCCCGCGTTATTAGCACGGTGCCTTAACCAACTGGGCCAAGAGACCTTGTAAGCGTTGAAAGCTGAAGAATTTTGGGGGGGTAAGTTCTCTGCGGGTAGTCATATGCTAACTGGCTGAAATATTTTGGAATGCTCTTCTCAACCTAGGTTGTCAGTATATATGAGCGCTCATCGGGTCCCTATTGAAACAAGTGCTGAGGTTAATTGTGCAAACAAGCGTTATTCCTTCCCTTTATTCCCCTTTTACTTGGTTGCCATGACTCAAAATTCTCCGAGTAAGTCAAGAATTCATACTTCTGTCACGGAAATCTCCCATGCCATAGATCGTTCGATTGATCAAGGTGTATTCCCTATAGCACAGACCACGGATGAGGATCGCTATTTTCTTACAAATCCTAAACCTGAGTATTTGGAAGATTTAGTATCTGAGGCCAAAGAATTTGTTGAGCTACAGCACTCACTAAATAGGAACAGGATTGTTCTAGTGACTTCTGGTGGTACTACGGTGCCATTGGAGAACAACACTGTCCGTTTCATCGACAATTTCTCTGCTGGTACTCGTGGCGCCTCAAGCGCTGAACAATTTTTGGCGCACGGATACAGCGTGATCTTTTTGCACAGAGAGTTTTCCCTAACACCTTTCAACAGACTCTTTACTCACAAGATCAATGTGCAGTTTCTAGACTACCTTGACTGCAATGGGAACGTGAAGCCTGAATTTCGTGATACTGTGCTTCGCAACAAACGTCTCTACGAAAAGTACTCTGTCGACGAAAAAAAACTTTTGATGCTACCCTTCACAACAGTGAATCAGTATTTATGGTCGCTAAAAAGCTTGGCCAAATTGCTCAATTTCAGCGGTGGTCTTTTCTTCCTCGCAGCCGCCGTCAGCGACTTTTTTGTCCCATATTCTAGGCTGCCTGAACACAAGATTCAATCAAGGGAAAACAGCAGCAAAGGAACTGATAGCACCTATTCTAGTACCACTCCAGACGGAAAGCTTATTGTGAATTTAGATCCCGTGCCCAAGTTTTTAAGACGGCTTGTGGAGTCCTGGGCCAAGCAAGCGATGATTGTGTCTTTCAAACTAGAGACCGATGAAAGCATCCTTATCCAAAAGTCTACCCAGGCATTGGATAGGTACAATCATCAACTTGTCATCGGCAACATGCTACAGACCAGAAATAAGCAGGTTGTCTTTGTAGATCAGAAAAATAGGAAAGGCCACTGGGTTAAACTGGCCGACGGACACAATTCAATTGAAGAGATGATTATCCCAGAAGTTATAAAACATCATGATCGCTGGATCAAACAGCAGGAAGATTAACTCTCCACGTATAAATTTTTTTTATCTTTCTTTTCTTTTATTTATAATTTACATATTTACAAAAACGATACCCCGATACCATACTGAAATCCTTTCCTGATGGAATCGCCAGAGTGGCAAGTGAGCGGTAAGGTGAAGTTAAGCTCAAAGCGCGCAACTGGATGCCTTAACACGAGACCAAACCCTATAGAAGTGGAGTGTTGAGTGGACAAATCTTTGATTACATCTAGCAGGTTTGCGTTGTTGTGGTTAATCAACTTCCCACCATTGAAAAACCAGTGAAGTCTGAAGTTCGAGTGCGCTATTCTTTTAAAGGGAAGACGCGTGAAGATACTGACACCGTAGGATAAAAATGCATCGCCGCCAACCGAATCGTAGAGATCCTTGGGGCCCAACCCCATGACTTGAAAGCTGCGGACATCGTTGCCTCCGCCATTTTGAAACTTGTCACAGATGTTCACCGGTTGTGTCAAGGGATGGAAATTTAGAATATATCCAGTCTTCACAGTACCATTCATAGTAAGCCAATTGTCTTCAAACCAACTTTTTGCTCGAGAAACTTCCAGATGGGACTTCCAAAATTTACCCAATGCTAACTCGTTACACCATCTTAATAAGCCGCCATTGGAAGCGCAGACAGGGTTGTCTCGCCTGTCCAACACCATAATGTGGCCAAGAGATGTCTTGAAATTGCCACCTGCCTGATAAAGAAGGGTATCGCAAGTGTCTAATGAATTCATCTTGTTATTACGCAACTCTGCATCGTAGTACAGTTCATGGTCGATAGCTGTAGGTCCTAGGAAACCGCTCCGTATGCAAGTTCGGAATCCTCTTAATAAGGTCTCTATGGAGCTTCTGTTGCCCATCTGCCTACAGTTTTTGAAAAAGACGGTATCCCAAACCCACCAGGGACTTACTGGCTGGGAGTAATTAACTAGGTAAGATGAATAGGTCTTTGTTCCTTTGGTCACATCGAATTTTAGCTGCTCACCACCACCTAATATATTACGCAATTGAAATTGTAGATAGCCATCACCTTCCCCATTTCCGATATTCGTTCCCGTCCTGACCATAAACTTCTTTAAGGGCAATAATTCCAATTGGGATACTACATCAATGACGGAGATATTCTCTGGAATGTTCGCAGAATCATATAGCTGGCTTGCATAACGGTACTTGAGTAATGGCAGTTGAAGAGTTCCTCGGCTACCTAATATTTGACTTGCATTTTCCACCAGTCCATGCTGGATCAATTTCATGTCCAGTATATCGGCCTGCTCCACCAAATCGCCCACAGTTCTAGCTTGAAGAATGGTGGCATCCAGATACCTCTGTAACACGGGCGGTCTTATAGACTCTGAATTCCTTACGACAACCCCATTGACGGCGACTAACTCTGAGGATTTCTTGGTTAAAAGATCGCTATAGTAGTTCTGTAGCCTCAAGGCTTGGTCTACCTGGGGATTTGCAATCGTGGGTCCTGCTCTGGATTCCACGATTACCCTTTCCTCGATGCCGCCATCGAATTGATCCATCCTCGTTCGTCTAATATTGACGGTGAGTACCGTTCATTCGAGAGACAATTTTTCAGTTTTGATGTTCAAGACAAATTTCATCTGAACGGCGATCTACTTGCTAAAAAAAAAAAAAAAATAATATGTTCTATACTACAATGTGTCATAGCAATTCAGGAAGCTCAGGTACAAATCCTTTTTCCCTAGAAGCTTCCTCATACAATGGCACTATACATTTTCTACCACTCTCAGTTTTAAAGTGTCTGCCAAGAGCATCGCTCCTTGCAAATTTCTTACCACACCCCCAGGTGGAACCATCCTTGAGCGTTCCACCACAGACGTATCTTTTTTTGCCCGTATGCAAATCCTCATGTCTTTTTCTGTCATGCTGACGCGCAAAGGCCTTACCGCAGATGGAGCATTCGAAAGGCCTTTCATTGGTATGCGTTCGCAGATGCGATTTCAAATTGTATGGTCTGGTGAATCGTTTATCGCACAATTCACATGCATAAGAGGCTGGGTTTTTTTGAGAGAGCCTTTTCTTTGTGCTTCCTGATAGATTCTGCAAAGTCTCACCTTCCTCGAGCAGGTGCGCCGATTTTGCACTGCCGATCTTGTTGTTGTTGCTATGGCTACTGGGTATAGGGGAGGGAGGTTGCAGGTCGGCTAGTTCCAGCAACCGATCGCTGTCTTCACTCAAAGACCTAGCCTTCTCATCTGGTGAAATGCTAGAACTTCGCGACGCCCTCGATGACCTCCTTGAACTGTGTGAAGCACGTCTTCTCATTATTCTGCCATTTCGCATTTCGTCATAGCTTGCATCCGAATAGTTATCTGAGGGACACAGCAGAGAGCCGTGTTGCTGCTGCTCATGCGGTTGCGGCAGCTGTCGTTGTAGATGTGTATTCGACTCTGGCGAGGGCGAGGAACGGTTTGCCTTGAAAAACTCTGGTTGTTGTCCCGGAAATTCTTCAATGGAGATGACTGGTGGGAACGCATTTTGCACATGCATGTCCTCTTCGCCGCGAAACGTTAAGTCGTTGGGCTGGTTTAAATCGTTGAATTCCAGGTCAAAATGATCGTTTATCTTGGTCAAAAGATTGTCCAATTCATTCATGTTGGTGACGTGTTTGTAGCCTTGTGAATTCTTGGGCAGCATGCAATTGGAGTTACTGCTGCTGACACCGGACCTCACGCTTAACAGGTCGTCCACCTCATCGTCTCCCGTGGTCAAATACGACATCGCAGGAGACGCAGCCGAGTCGTGAGGCCTGCGATTGGGCGTATGGTAAGCCGAGTGGCCATAGTCGGAATCAAGGTCACTCGAATAAGCATCCGTATCATGTCCCAGACCCACCGTACTCAAATACCTTCTCTGTTGGTGCTGCGGCTGTTGATCGTTACTCACCGGTGACGGCTCCAACATCTCTTGCCAACTGTCGTGATCCTCCACTTTCAGCGTCGGCGTCCTCCAATTCTGTGACGACGTCGAAGACGGCGAGAACACGTCGCTAGTGTTCAGACTGGGCAACGGCTCACCAAAACCGGGCTGAGCATAGTTTTGCAAAAACGCATTTGCATTTCTATCATCCAGTTCCGGACTGCTCAACTCTAACATCTCTGACTTGACAAACGGTCCCGGACCCAAGTACGCTGCTGCTGCTTCGCCCCCGATATAATCTTCCTGGTTCTCCTCATCCGCTGGTTCCTCCATGGGATTGGACATCGCTACACCAATCGCTAATCTCAAGCAAAAAAATGAAGAGTGTTACTCCAGTAATTCACACACACACACACTATATGGTCTATTCGCTATTCCCGGATGCTCGCTTCCTTGTCTCTTTGTTTCGCTTGGCCTGCTTTCTAATGGGGTCAATCCAATTCTCCTTCGGTAAACAAGAACCTTGTAAAGTACGCCCACAATCACGTGCGATGGCTACACAACTTCTGAGTAACGAGGCTCGAGGGCTGTACACTGCACGACCGGCTTTCGAACCGATTGTTATCCCAGTTTGTTTACGGTATATATCTTTTTTCAAGAGGCGGTGTCGAGGGCATCGGCTGAAGGCCTTTGCTGCGTCGTCGATCGATCACCCAATCACTTAGTGGTCAATTTGACGCCACATCCACGTCGAGGCATACATGCCAGACGTCTGGTGCAAAAGTTTTTATCTTCTCGAGGTGTCTTGCAGTGTAGGAAGATGTAGTGTCTTGGCAGAGAGTGTTGATGGTCTCTTGGATGAAGGAACCGTCCGTTAACGCATTGACGTGGACGTTTTCGTGGATGTGCATCGTTACTACTGCCGGAGAAGTCGGCCACTCCCTCTGCAGGCGGATAATCTGCTGGGCGAGCGGCCAGCCTCTTTTGCTTGACGGGAGGAGGCCCAGGTTAATGTGTCGTATACGTGGGTCGCCGTCAATTGTGCAAGCCCAGTCTTTGATGCGTTGGATGCAATTCTTGTTGTCCTCGTTGTAGATGTGGCATGTGTGCGGCTGCATCTTGTTGGCGTTGATCCCCCTGCGCAGAGCCTCCGTACTCCAGGGATTTAGTTCGAAGCACAAGCAATTTCTCGCACCTCTTTTCAAGTAGCTCAGTACAAAGTAGCCTATACCGGCGTAGAGGTCAACGACGTCGTTACCCTCGACATCTGGAAAGGTGTCGAGGACCCGTTTCTTCTCTTTCACGTTCCCCCTGCTGAACATCGTGAACATGGGGGCCCAGTACTGGTGTATGCCATTCTGCACTGTATGGCACCACAACGTGTTTTCGAAGTCCTGCGCGGTAGGATGATCCCAAAATTTAGCACTGAGGTCGTGGTAGAATTGTCCGTACAGCGGATGGATGTTAAAGGGCCTCCTCATGATATCTGATTCGACAATGGGCATATTGATGGCGACATGGGTTAGACCTGGGAAGTGCTTGAGTAACTCTTGAAAGTAGTGCTGTGAGTCGTGCTGTGAGAAATACTTCTGCCACGGTGGGCTAGTAAACGATCGAGAAGAGTTGTTAAACAGCAGCAGTGGTGGGTATACGCTGTACCGCAGCGGCAGCGAATCCAGCAACTCTTTCTCGTTGGATTCCTCTTGCGTCCTTAGAAATTCTTCCGTACACTGAGCAACAATATTTGCACTCTTGCAGCCTTCTTGGTCGTACCACCTCTTCGCCAAGGACCCATTCTGGAGCAGAAACACGTCGTCTTGGGCCTCAATGCTGGTCCGCAGTACGCTCATGTCGCCATCGCGGTAGATGGGCTTCACAAACTTCTCCTGTAGCTCCAATTTATTCTTCAGCCCCTTGATTAGTTTAGTATCAGGCACTAGAAGCTCCCAGGGCATCGCGTTTTGGAATTGCGGCTGTTCAGCACTTTACGGTATTGCATGAACCCTTGGTATAGTTAAAAAGCAAGCTCTCATCTTACACATTTAACATACAACAAAGTTGAAACAAACAGACAAAAGCGCAATGAGCCAGAGGCAGAATGCACAGGAGCGTATGTGAGCTATGGGATGCATAAGAGTGCAGCATTGCATTCTGCATTTCGCCACAGCAATTACTAACTCATGCGAAGTATCGCGAAAGGATAAGAGAAGACATAACATTGAGTCCAAAGTTGGTAAGATATACCATACTTTCGTAGTGGATAAGGATGCCTACTACAAGGACCGGCTCACTGCATTACAAACGGATCTGACCACATTGCACCAGGGCAACAATAGGTCCTACCTGCGTGTCCTGCGGGACTATGAGGAGGCCAGAGATTTGGAGCTCGTTCGACTGCGCCTGTTCGAAGAGTATAGAGTATCCCGGTCTGGTGTAGAGTTCCAGGAGGACATCGAGAAGGCTAAGGAGGAGCATGAGAAGCTCGTCAAGTTGTGCAAGGAAAAACTCTACGAGTCCATCCAGCATAAGATCAAAATGTTGCAGGAAGACCGCCTGCTTATGGACGTTGCCAACGCCCACTCTTATGCTATCGATTACTACAGAGGCAAATATCAGAAGCATACGCGAAGCCACACCGCCAGTGGCTGGGAATCCTCCTCCAACGAGTTGGGCGGCAGAGGTGAATCGCCCAACGAAAGTGCTACGGATACTGCCACGGAGAGACGCTCTTTGAGGAGAAGAGCAGCCACTAAGGGCACCTCCGGCGCTTCCAGGCTTGCAAGTCACGCGGAAGAATCAGATTTCCAGGCCAACTCCTCTGCTCATGGCACCGCTACTGGTTCCGGTCCCGTGGCTGCCCTGAAGGCCCAAGATGCCCGTGTAGATGTTAGTTCTGATTCGGAGTTTCTACAAGACATCAGCGATCATGCTGAATTGTACACGCTTTTATTTGGAGAGAAGGAGGCGGATTCCAGGACCAACGATAGGAGGAAGCATCGGACTTCACAGAGATACACTGCCAAGTCGGCACCGCCGCTCGCCTCTCTAAATTCAGAAGAAGTGACGGACGATATCGCCATGATACGCCAGCTAACGAACCAGCCACCAGCTCCTTTTAAGCCGCGCACTACTGAATAATGAAATGGGCATTTATCGCGAGCATTCATGTTGCAAAGCTCGCCCGCCTCGTAATTTTCCTACGATCAAGTGATTCGGGGCTTGTCGAAAAAAAAAAAGTGAAAAAATCGAAAATCGTAAAAACAAAAAAAAAAAATACTTGGCGTTGATATTGTTTTGGTTGTTGTTATTGATAAGCTCAAGAATTCCGCCGCGCCCACCTGTTTTACAGCAGTTCGAAGTTTTTTCAGACGAAAGAAATATCGAGTTCTTGGTTGGTAGTAGCTGAGGCTGGTGCTGCTGAGAGAGAGACAGCCAAAAAACAATGCTAAGGCTAAGAGCTAGGTTCAGGAGGACGTTGGAAAACATCTCCGACAATCGTGAGTTCTGGTTGTGCTCTGCTGCTGCTGTCCTATTTACCCTTTGGTTTGTGACCAAAGTACTTCTGAAGGGACTGGCGCTGCCCGTTCAGAATTCGCAGAGTTATATAGGCTCTGAGAGGGACAAGCCGTTTTATGAAGGATGTGTGGACACAGAGGCATATTTGAAGGACCCGCAGTATACCAAGATGAATGCAACGTTTGTAATGTTGACGAGGAACGAAGAAATTGAAGGTGTGCTAGGCAGCTTGAACAGTATCGAGACACATTTCAACCAGTGGTTTCAGTACCCATATGTGTTCCTGAACGACGTGCCCTTCAGCGAAGATTTCAAGCGGGCAGTCAAAAGTGTAACTAATGCCCCAGTGCATTTTGGATTGGTAGATAAACGCGTCTGGCAGATACCAGAGGAAAGGACAGACCACCATGCGTTCCAGAATGCGATAGACACGCAAGGTGATCGAGGGTTTCTGTACGGTGGATCAGCGTCTTATCACCGCATGTGTCGTTTTTATTCGGGTCTTTTCTACAAGCACCCGTTGGTGCAAGTGCACGAATGGTACTGGAGGTTGGAACCAGAAGTCGACTTCTACTGTGACATCACGTACGATCCTTTCTTCGAGATGGCTAGAAACAAAAAGAAATACGGATTCAACATCGTTATCGAGGAGATCTATGCTACAGTGCCCAACTTATTCCGTTATACCATGGCATTCATGAAGAAGTACCGGCTGAAGCCCAAGACGCTCTGGAAATTGTTCTCTATGAATCACAATATCCTGAAAACGGACAACCAAGAAATGCGAGACTGGGTGAATTTCTATGACGACGTAGAGCCCAAGATTGTGGAGAAGTTGGTCATCGAAAATCTATTGGCAGGCGAGGATCCAGACGACCCAGTCGGCTTGAGCTTCTTGCTGAAACGTTCCCGTTCACAGACGCCAATCGTGGAGGACAAATTCAATAATGAACAGTATAATTTGTATCATTTCTGGTCGAATTTTGAGATCGCTCGTGTGGACACCTTCGACAATCCCATATACAATGCGTACTTCGAGTACTTAGACAAAGTGGGAGGATTTTGGCGGGAGCGCTGGGGTGATGCTCCTGTCCATTCGCTGGGGCTCGGTATGACGATGAACGTTGAAGACGTACATTACTTCCGTGATATTGGATATCAACACTCTGTGATGGCTCATTGTCCTAAGAACGCACCTCACAAGCAACTCCAGTACAATCCAGCAGATAAACGCCGCAAACGTGGATATTGGCGCAATTGGTATGACGCTCCTGCGGGCAACGGTACCGGCTGTAGATGCACCTGCCCTAGGTCGGGCCGGGACACAGAGAATCGTTCCCCAGAATGCATGGACCGCTGGCGCAAAGTTATAGAGGCTACCGATGAGGAGCTCAATGGGGGTCAACATGCACCCTATATAGACGCTGAGGAGATCGAGATGGAGTTCAGAGAAAAGATACTGGTATGATAGATGAAACGGCAGTGGTCTTTGATATGCAGGTCTGGTGCGGAGACGCATAGATATTAGGACACAGCTGCGGTTTTGAAAAAATAAGTAGGATCTCTCAAGGGCGGTCGCCCTCCCTCCTACCGTACGAACGTTTCGATTCGACCCACAAACGAGTACTTGAGTACGCTTAATATGAACAACAGATGTTGCTGCTAAATAATTAATTAATAAGGTGTAGTTCACTGGCCTTCAAGAATAATTCAGTAGAGTGGAAGTATGGTAGCAGAAGTGTCTGGCGTCCGAACTTAATTTCGAGAAATCAATAACTTTAAGTAAAAGCACAACAGAAATCCGAGACGACTGCTGTCATATCAGAATAGATTGAAGCACATAATTAAAAGTAGGCTAATATTCTCAAAAGATGACTGTTCTAGAGCAAATGTCCATGTCAACAGATCAACAACGAAAAAGAGTAGCAGTGTATCTGTACTGACTTTTTTCGAGCGTTAAAAGCATAATTGAGGACAGTCCAGTGTGCTAACAAATCCTGAACGATTTTTACACAGTTTTGCTGAGTCTTTCCACCGTCTTTTTTTTTTTTTACTTTTGTTATTGGATAGGCTGAAATGCTAGTTTAGTAACAAAACGTTCATGAAAAAGCTTCTGCATCGCCCCGGCGCAGCTCTTGCGAGCTCACTTGTGAAAAAGTGCTGAGAATTGTCTCTCAGATCTACCCGTCAGTTTCAGCATGCGTAATTAAGCCTTGCGCCGCTCCACACGCTACAATACTACAGTTCCAAGACCGCCAGTCGCCGCTGCCCCTCAATCATCCCAGCAGCGCTGGCTACATCCTCAAGTTACAACACCGCTTGATACTTGTCTAGGTTTCCCCAAGGCAACAACAATGTTAAAATAAGTTTATGCACGACTACGGTCTCTACGCGAGTGTTTCAGAGCTGTTCCAAGCGGGCTCCAGCAGCACTCTGCCTCCGTCGATCCCACACGGCGCTCCTCCAGCGCAGGTAGAAGTGCCGTGCGTAACAGCAGGTCTAAGAGGTGGCACCTACCCCACCGGTAGCAGTTGCTACAGCAAGAGGCTTGCACAGCCAGCGGGCTGCCAGCAGGCTACAAACATGTGCGAGCCTCGTTAGTGAGTGTATCCTATAGATCCTCGTGAAACTCTGTAGTCTACATACATAAAACGTCGCGACCATTTACCTGCGCATCCACTACGCGTGTCACTTGAGCACTCAGCTCCTACTTGATACGGAATCCATACACAATAATTGCTCATCCCCTCCTGGCCAGCACACGAAAATTTAAAACATTAAAACGCATTTGCAACAACCAACGTAGATCCCAGCAACGCTCGCTTTGACGTCATTTGGGACACTTTGCATTGGCTCTGTCCTCAATTTGTATCGGCTTGGTCTTGGGCTTCCCAGGCCCCACCGCTTGCCGCGGCTACTCATTAGCAGAGAGGCCTATGGAGCCTGAAAGGTCCCAAATTTCTGTGTCCAGTTCGATGATGGAAAAAAAAAAAAAAAAAAAAAGTACCAGTGATGCGTTTTTTAACATAGCAGAGCAATGCAGGGATCACAGGCAGCGTGTGTATATAAGCTGAAGGGGTTGATAACGGGGATAACATTGTAGCAGGATTTTCCTGATCTTGTTCGTAATGGAGTAGGGGCAGCATTCTTACACTATGGAAAACCCAAGTAATAGCACAGGCCATTTGCAGAGAGACTCGCTTCTGTCCACGGTATATGGCTACACACTAACGCCAATTCCCGGGTTCCTTAATGCGGCGTTGCTGCTGGCTACGCCGCTAGTGTCGCCGGCGATGCAGAACCCTGCCAACCTGGTAGAGCGTGCGAGTCGGTTTCGGGTAGTGAATGCGTTGACGAGGCCGCAGCACTTGGGGCCAAGCAAGAAGGTGGCACTGCTCTTTGGCGGTGCCAATGCGCTCGGTGCGTGGATGATCCACGACCACGATCTGGAGAGCGGCTCCGGGTTTATTGCTGCGTGGTCGACGCTGTACCTCATCGTGGGCGGGCGTGGGTCGATCAAGGCCCTCAAGTACGGCAAGTTCTGGCCGCTGGTGCTGGCAACAGCCTCCGGTGCCAACGCGGCACTCTACACAAGGCGATTCATATCCGGTGCTGGTGCCATGGCGTAATGATGAGGGGATGTGTGGAATAATAGGCAAAGGGGATTGAATATCAACTTTTTAGTAATAGTGTTTTTGTACTAGTGTTAGCGTCACCACTGTATAGGTAACCAGTCATTAGTGTCGGCGATGCGTTTGATCTCTTCGTCATTGTACATCTCGATGAACTGCTGATCGAGGGCCCTTGCCTTGGGGAAGGCGAAGCGGCGGTACTCGTCAAAGATCATCGTGAGCGACCAGTTCTGTAGCTTGCGGATGCATCCGATGAGGCACCCGGTGCGGTGCTTGCCCCTGTTGCAGTGGATGAGAATTGGCTGGTTTGCAGGGTTCAGCACGATCTCCATGGCCCTCGTGAGTAGGTCGCTCGGGATGTTCACAAAGGGTTCCTTGTTGCCGCTCATGCCCACTTGAAACAGGTGTATGTCGGCTCGTTGGAGAAACTCCTCATTTTCCGCCGGTAGCTCCTCTGGGATCAGTACCAGCACTGACTTGAGCTTGAGTCTGTGTTGCAGGAAATAGAAGTTCTCTACCCGCGGCACACTGCTCCGGTAGATCTCGCCCACGACGTGGCTAAAGTTCTCTGGGGGTATAACTTCCCGGGGAGACTTCGATTGCACCACGACAGGCATTGTCTTGTGGAACCGCTGAAGCAGCTCCCCCAGCTCCTGGCGTATCACTGGGTCGACGTCGTTGAGAGAATGGTTGTCGTTGCCAAACTCGTTCTCCCGGAGCAGGTTCATCTCCTGGTGTATAATGTCATCTGTCTCGCTCTTGATGAGCTGGTCAATTTGCGACTCAGACTTCATGGCCGTCGTCCACACTATTTCGCTATTCTGTTACGTGGGTCGAAGTCTTTGAAAGCCATCTTTTTTATTTTTTTCGTTTTCTACGTTTCTTGAAAAGCAAACAAACCCTTACTTCTACATGCCATCATAAACAGCCAATCCCATCACCTCACTCCGAACTACTCTCTCAATGGAACCCACTGGGACGGTGAAGTCCTCTGTGATCAATTTGGTCAAGACAATCGTCGGCGCAGGGATGCTGGCGATCCCCTATGCGTTCCGAAACGATGGTGTTCTCGTTGGAGTGCTGCTCGTGCTGCTAGCTGCCGTCACTTCAGCATTTGGCCTCTTTGTGTTGAGCAAATGCTCCAAGACTTTGATTAATCCGAGAAGCTCGTCGTTTTTCTCCCTCTGCATGCTCACGTACCCATCACTTTCGCCCCTGTTTGATCTGGCCATGATTACCCAATGCTTTGGCGTCGGTTTGAGCTACCTGGTTCTAATCGGCGACCTATTCCCAGGTCTGTTTGGTGGCCGTCGTGAACTGTGGATTCTCGGCTCGTCCATGGTCATCGTTCCATTGTGTCTGCTGAGGAAGCTGGATAGTTTGAAATACTCAAGCATCATCGGGTTGTTTGCCCTTGCGTACTTGTCCCTGCTACTTATCTCGACCTTTGCATACGAGTACTCTACGGGCCACTATCGAGAGATCAGAGGCGATGTGTCGTGGTTGAAAGTGTACGACACGCGCGGGCTCATCTCCACCTTCAGCATCATCATCTTTGCATACACAGGGTCCATGAATCTGTTCAGCATCGCCAACGAACTCAAGGACAATAGCATGAGGAATTTGACCGCCGTGGTCAACCGCTCGGTGGCGATCGCGACCTTCTTGTTCCTCTCGGTGGCATTGTCGGGATACTTGACCTTTGGAAGCAAAACCGTTGGAAATATCATGTTAAACTACGACCCTGATTCAGTATGGGTTCACATCGGAAAATTCTGTCTTGGCAGCATGGTTGTTTTGACTTTCCCGCTGCTATTCCATCCTTGCCGTATTGCCGTTAACAACTTGTGCATTTGGTTTCAATTGCGCAGGGAGAACGCCTTTGTCAGGGAGGACTCACCTCTGGAGGAAACTGAACCCCTCACCGGGCCTCTGCCGGGCAGTGGCAGGCCCATTAGCCTGTCCGTGCAAGACGCTGACAGCCAGTCGCTCGCCAATGCATACGGCGCTACACTAGGGCAAGATGCTACCGACTTAGAAGTAGTGGGCAACGGTAGCCCCCCCACGGACTTCCCAAACTCAAGGTTTTACTCCATTACAGCCCTATTACTCACTTGCATGTACGGCCTTGCCCTCAACGTAACGTCCTTCGCTACCGTGCTCGCGGTTGTGGGTGCCACCGGCTCGACGTCCATCTCCTTCACTTTGCCGGGATTGTTCGGCTACAAACTTATTGGTACCGACTACTTGGCTGCTGGGCAATCGGTACCTAAGAAAGAGTTATTTTACAAAAGATGCAGCATTCTCTTGGCGTGGTTCGGTATTGGCGTGATGGTGTTGTCGCTGTACGTGATCTACGCCTACGGTGCAGACTAGACCTTGCAGCATTCTCCTAGTCCCATTCCAAAAAAAAAAAAAAGGAAGCAATAGTAATAATTTGAAGTAATAACAGTAAAAGTATTCATAATAATAATAATGAGTCGACATAAACGCTTGCACTAATCCAGATGCCGCGTAAGAGGAATTGAAAGAGAAAAAAAATAATTCCGATACGGGGAGTCGAACCCCGGTCTCCACGGTGAGAGCGTGATGTGATAGCCGTTACACTACATCGGAATACTAATAGCGCTTTACAGGAAGCTATCATTTAGATACTATAAGCAAATGGCTTGTTCAGCATATTCATATTTCATAATAGTTACACATTACATACAGTTCATTAAGAGGACCTAGCAGTTGGAGTTGGAGACCGCAAATACAATGTATGCAGTAAGAACTTGATCCATGGTTCGTGATATTTGTCCCAGTGGTCGTAAAGGGAGATCAACTCTTGGATTGTGTCTGTGACTTCCTCGAGATCTACTTGGGACTCCGCCAAAAAGCGGTTGAAAATCTCTTGGTGCCTGATGGCTGTGTTGGCATCATCGTCGCTGATGCCTTGCATGTTGGTCACGGAGTTCAGCATCGCCTTCTTGGCGGCGCCAGCACGCATGGAAATTGTGATGAATAGACACGCAATGGCAATGATGTGGGGCGGATACGTCAGGTGCGCATCGTTAATGTAGCTATCGTTGATCAGCGACCAGCAGTTTTGTAGGTCCTCTGAGGAGAGTTGCAGGTCGAAGGGCTGCTCCTTGAGCACGTTGACGATCTGTTCCATGGTGCTGTACGGGTGATAAATTACCAAATAGCTCTGCAGCTCCTCGATCAAGTAGAACTCGAATTCGGTCACTTTGGTCGGATCCGGCGGTACGACCTCGGGCCAAAGAGACCTTGATTCGCTGACAAGCGTCCTGATGTATTGCGGGCACTCCTCCACCTTGCACGCCAGATAGACACATGTGGTCACCAAAAGGTAAAGATTGATCTCTCGCACAGAGACCCTCAGCAGAAACCGCGACAAGTATACGTGGGCGGTCGCCAGCGCGCACTGTCTGATATTCAACCTCCGACCCAATTTCATGATGAGGAAATAGCAGTATATTCGCAGATTGAAGTCCCTATCATAGTGGAGATCCTTTTGCGTGATTGGGATATTTTTGGTGGTCACACGGCTGGCCCCATTCTGCTTCGAGTCCATCACAATGTTCAGCCCCTGCGGGAAAAGCTGGCATTCCATCAGCCATAGTTTCTGCCTCTCCATTGCGAGAGATTCCTTAGTAAACTGCCATTTGCGCCTTTGAGTAGACGGCCAGTAGCTCCCTGACATGGTATAGTAGTCCCGGTAGCCCAGCCTGCCCTGCTGTATGCCTTCGAGAAGTTGTCCTCGTTATGACTATTGGCGATCTAGAAATTCTCAACAATATGGAAAATAGAGTGTCCGATACAACCCTTGAAAAGTCGGACAACAAATTGGAAATTTTTTTTTCGTGAAAAAAAAAATCACATATATAAAGCCATCGACCATTCTACTCAGGACTTCAATCTTGTGTTTAACATACTTCCTAAAAGGCCAATCCATGGCCAAAGAATCGTCACTGATCGAAGCTTGCACAACGGAATGGGGATTTCTCCATTCAACACATGCTTTGGGATGAAAGTCTCCGACCAGTCAACTTGCGGAAAACGCAATGAGATTTAAAAATTTTAAAATGTTTAAATCAACTCATTAAGTGGGCTGGAATCTTTTCGATTTCCAGTCTGCTTTTCCACCTAGGTCAACTACGTTGGCCTAGTGTTCTTCGGTAAGGGAGACCATTTGGTCTCCAAACCATAGTTATGACGATTGCTTGGCGTTTAGTGCCAGGTAACCCAATGGAGCTTACTTTCTTGGCCCATGGATTCAACCTTTTTTTATTTTTTTCTCCTACAGTTTGAAGTTCCTCGAGAATTTTCGCATAGTCAAATATGCCAAACTGGAATTTCCAAACGTTGAGCGTTCAGTTGAACCTCTTTCCCTCCAAATGGTCACCGTAAAATGGAAAAATTACAATGATGAAACAAAATATGCAACATAGAGTCAAGCTCTGAGCCTCAAGAAAGGCGTGGAAGAGACTTGCTTTTTTAACTCTGATCGTTATTCTGTTGTGCCCATTGGAGGAAAAGACCCAGTTTGAGAAACATCTTGTCATCTAATCTGTTGTCATCTTGAACTTATATGCTATTACAAGTTTACTAACAGCACGAAATTTTTTTCTTTTTCGCTTGTGCAATGCAATTTATCGAGGAAGGCCCTCTTACTTTTTGTCCCCAAACAACTCGCTGCCGTAGACTAGAATGGTCCAAAAAATATTGCACCAATTCCAGAAGCCCCACGAGTCCACCACAATCTTGGGTGAGCCAATAATGGGCCAGCGCGAATAGCAACCCCATAGGCATAGATCACTATTCAACTCGCCGGAATACTGGAGTATCAGGTGGGTGTACATAGCGATTAGTATGCAGGGACTGTACCAGTAGAGCACATTCATGATTCGGCGGGAGTTGTTCAATTGTCTGTCGTCCCTTCTTTGCAGCGCCGGTATGATTTTGGTGGCAGAGTAGAAAATGAGGACTCTAAAGAACAAATTTACAACTATCGCCGGCGATACAGAGTCGGAAGCCATCTTTAGAGTAACTTGAAAAAGTCCCTCTATGGAAGACGGTACTGAGATGGTGAAATTTTTGAAAAAAATACCCACAGGTTTGAACATCCCAGAAAGTTTCCTCAGAGGTGGGAACATAGAAGTGCGATAGAATGGTTCTCCCGTAGTGGTCTTGGAGACGATGGATTCCCACATCATCTCGGCACTATTAAGTACGACATCATGGTAGTAGGACAACAAATTGTTGGTATTGGACATATTACGCTGGTGCTTTTGCCAGGCTTCTTTGAAGATCTCCAAAATCTCGTCGGTGGCTGTCGTGGCCAGCTTTGGCGAGATCTCGTAGATGCAGCGCACAACGTAGGCAAAAAAGAGTGAACTTTCAATCACAGATCCCTTCTTACTGACAATCCCGTAAAGACCCAGGCCGCCCACTAGTGATAGTGTGAACCCGAGCAGAGTTGCGGTTTGTATTGACAATTCCCATACAGGCGTCACATATATCCTGTACAAGTAGTACAATGACGCAGTTATGAATCCACCAGATATGAGTAGGGACGTGATGATCCATGTGTTAGAATTTTTCTCATATAGCAACCACCTGTGAGATTCTCCGATGGCTTGGATGGCCAGAACTGTGAAAAACCCTTCCGAAAGTGAGAAGAAAGCTGTCGAGTGTGACAAAACAAACTGCCACGGCTGAACAATGTAGCTGTAATAGTAATAGTACAGTATCCAGTTCGAGTGCGCAGCAAATGGATTACTTTTAAGTACCTCCAGTAGTGATGCCTCCGGTTGAGATCCACTCTCTAGAATCTTGGTGAGTTCCTCATTGGAAAACCCTGATAAGAACAGGTAGAGCATCGACGCGATGATACAATGCTGCGAATAGTAAAGAAATGCCGTCAAAAACACATAAAACTTCTTTCCATATCCCCGAACCAGCAGCGATAGGGTCGTGGACATGAAATAGAGATTGAAAAGTGTCACAGTAAAGGAGAGTCCACAGTATAACCCTCCCACTTTAAACGAGATAGGAATCGTAATAAGTATCGATAGCAAATAAAAGCAAGCCAGCACGACTCGCAAACCTTGCAAAAACATACTCATGACAAAAAATACAAAGGGTGCAGCGGTCAGTTGATGAGTTGGTTGAATTCAACAATGCAATATGGGCAAACCAGTGAAAAAAAAATTCTGCACAGCAGCTTAAAGATTCTGAAAAGAAGGGCCGCCAACCTCAAACTGTTGCCAACTACGCCAATGAAACCACTGAATAAACCCTATACACTCTCGATTCAGCGCTGCCCTCATGTTCAAATCCACCGGAAAGAACAATTTCCATCTTCTTGGCCTCATCAACGCGCTTCAACAATCGTTTAGTGTGACTGGAAAATTTTTGAGCTCATCGCAGCTACAAACGAGTAGTTACAGAGATTGCAGCAGCTCATAGGGGCTTACGGTGAGTAGTTCGGTACTGATCAGACCTGTGTGACATGAGCAAACGTGGTAGTGATGTGTTTGAAGGTTCGCGGAAGCGCGGGAGACAAGGTTTGAGAAAGATTAGACGAGCTGGAGGTGACAAATCGGTTCACCAAGAGAGTGAGAGACCGACACCAAGTCAGCAAGCTCAGCAAGCTCAGGAAGTCGTTCAGGAGGATGAACCAGCTGTTTCACCAGTGGGACAAGCTGACGAGCCAGATGACTCGAGGGAAAAAGTATACGGAGCGCTGTTAACGATTCTCAATTCGGAGCATCCAGAGATCAAGGAAAGAAAGAGTAAAGCACGGGAAAAGAGACCTAAAAAGGATGTAAATGGTGAGCAAGAAATTCTCCTCGAGGATCAGGAGGGCGAGGTGGAGGCCAATTTGGTTGATCTGCCCGCAGAGCAGTCTGATAATGATATCAGCGAAGATGAAGAAAGTGAAAATGAACAAGATCCGTTTGAGAGCCACTTCAACCCTAATTCCAATGATGTTGATCAATTAGATGAGGTTTACAAGGAGAGGAAACAGATCAACAAATCTGCTAAGATTCCGGTGGATGATGAGGAATCCCTGATTTATGCTACGGCCTTAGCTGATAAAGATGCTACATTTCAAGTGCCCTCTCGCAGCGGGAGTCTTTCCCCTTATTTCGTCAAGCGTAAGTTGGAGATCCAAAATAATCTTTCAGAGGGACAAGATTCATTGACTTCTCTTCAGAAAAAAATTGTAGATCCAATTTTCCAATATAGGGATTTACTCTACGAGTATGATGATTATGAGCAAGATGAAGATCAATATAGAGACCTCTACGCGCTACATGCACTAAACCATGTCTACAAAACAAGAGATAGGATATTGAAGGATAATCAGCGTTTGGCGGCAAATCCTGACGGTGAGTTTTTGGATCAGGGATTCACTAGGCCGAAGGTTCTCATCGTAGTTCCAACTAGAGATTCTGCCTATTACATCGTAAGCAAAATCATTGACAAATCGGGGCTCGATCAAGTGGATAAGAAGGGCAAGTTCAAAGACCAGTTTTTTCAAGACGCTCTTCCTCCTTCGCATAAGCCCAAGTCATTTAGACATACTTTCAAGGGAAACACTAACGATTTCTTTGTCCTGGGCATCAAATTCACCAGAAAGGCTATCAGATTATACAGTAACTTCTACCAGTCAGATATCATTGTATGTTCGCCGCTAGGTATGCAACTCATATTGGAAAACACCGATCGCAAGAAAAGACAAGATGATTTTTTGTCGTCTATTGAACTGATGATTGTCGACCAACTGCATGCTATTGAGTTCCAAAATGTATCTCATTTACTCACTATTTTCGACCACATCAACAAGATACCTCAAGAGCAACATGATACGGACTTCGGAAGAGTTCGTATGTGGTACATCAACGACCAGGCCAAGCTTTTGAGGCAGACGCTGGTTTTTACGAAATATATTACGCCTACATCTAATTTTGTTATCAACGGCAAGTGTCGAAACATGGCGGGACGTTGGAAGAACCATCGCCAAATATCACCGGAGCAGTGCAGCATCGCCAAAATAGGCTTCAGAATTCGGCAAATCTTTCAAAGAATTGACTTCGGAGGCGCATCTGTCGTGGACGAACCAGACTACCGCTTCAGATTTTTCACCAGTGTCATCGTGCCCACTATTACAAAGAGCACAGGTTACGAAGACGGCATCTTACTTTATATCCCTGATTATGCCGATTTCATGAGAGTTAGAAACTATCTCAGGGAAAAGAGCACGATCCTATTTGGTGACATACACGAGTATTCTGAACCGAGTCAATTAACTTCAACTAGATCGTTCTTTCAGCAGGGAAGAATTAAGCTTCTGCTCTATACGGAAAGACTGCACCACTTCAGGCGCTATGAGATCAGGGGTGTTAAAAGTGTTATCTTCTATCAGCCGCCTTCGAACCCGGAATTTTACAATGAAGTCGTCAGATATGTAGGCAAGAGTGCCTTATTGGGCACGGACCTCAACATCTCTACTGTGAGGTGCATGTATAGCAAGCTCGATGGCTTGGCATTGGAACGTGTTGTGGGTACAAAGCGGGCTGCCGTGCTAACACATGGACAGAATGAAGTATTCGAATTCAAGTAACGGTCGGACTAAACTATTACTTGCCAGCATACATTAAAGATCAACATCCACCAGTATTTGTACGTTATACTTTACATATAATACTACTTCATATAGAACCTAGCTATTCAACTGACTTATGGCCATGAAAATGCACGCGATGCTCACGTAGGGACTTGCCCTCTCGCCCACGCGAGCCATCTTCCAGAACGCACTCAAGACACCATGCGTTCTGTAGCGATCCAGCAGTGAGGGCCATTGAGAGTGTATGTAGGTGCAGGAACAGATTAGCAGCAGTATCACCTGCAATAATGACTTAAAATTGAATAAGGCCGACATGGTACTAAAACACTACCAATTGTTGTAGGGGGAAAACGATAGCAATAATCAGTGCACTCACCGGCAGAAACTTCACACTTAACAAGTTCCTAACACCTGTATAAGTAGTTGCAGCATAGATGCAGTTGTCTTCGCAAGTGATTTAAGTGAATATTTCAATTATATCTACCCTTGGTAGGGCATCTCATTTTTGACGGTGTTAGCATAATATGGTTTGAGCGCATAACCAGTGGTACAACGACTCTTGCGGACCACTCAAGCTACGATTATCGACTCAATATATTCCCTTCAATAATTTTTGCCCTATATCGAACTTAAATAGCCAATATTTTCTTACTGATTGGTACTAAAACCACAGAGCATGTTTTCACCGCATGATTTGAGTTTGTAGGCAGGATGGGTAGGTTTGAAAAATTTGACATTCGCACAGGTAACATAAGTAAAAGTGCAATAAAGGCAACTTTTTAAGGGAATAGTGGCCGCTATGAAGCTCCAGACAGGTGCAGTTAATGTGCTGGAACGCACATCCGCATATTTGAGGTCCGGGTTGCTCAAGGAGACGCCTGCATGGTACCAAGTAGTGGCATCGGTACCTCCAACGACCAAGTTTACTCGTGAACCAAGGTTCTTAAATCCGTCCACTGGAAAGAAGACAATTCAACACAAGGATTTTGCCCAAAATGTAAATAGCAAAGGCTTTTACAAGACAAGAAACAGCAGCTTTGACAGGAAACCGTTGGATAGCAGATTGTACAAACCACCAAAATTACAATATGTAGAGGATCAATTGAGACAGGTTTTTTACCAGCAGCATCCCTGGGAACTATCAAGACCCAAGCTGCTTGTAGAAAATGAGATAAATGAGAATATGGATTGGAGCCATATGCTCCAGTTGGGAAAACCGCTAGATGGCGAAAGTGCCGTGCAGAGAACAATGTACTTGCTACAAAGTGACTCTGGCCTAGGAATGACGGAGGCCTATGATAGGGCTAGATTTGAGTTCTATCGCTTGCGAATGCAGGAAGAGATTGAGAAGCAAGTAGCGCAGGAAGAAGCAGAGATGTCTGGTTCTGTATTCAGTTCATCTGCTATCGACTTTGGTGTGGAGCAGGAGCAGAAATTCATTGAAGTATGGAAGCGTAGGACTCTGGAGGAGACAGAGTTGCTTGCCGCCAGACGTGCAAGCCCAGCTGAATCTTGGGGCCAAGAAAACCAAGATGAAGGATCGGAAGAATCTGGTGAGATCCAGGAAACCGAGGAACTACATTTATAGGCGCAGATCCATTGTACATAGTTTTTCTGCGATATGTAAATAGCAATAAATTAGTGTAAGCTAATATCTGCAGGGAAATCAACTTGAGATTGAAAGTTCGTCGGCTTTGGCATGGCCGCGAGAATGTGCTCATCTACTTGACAGAGTTCGACACCATCGCCGATGAACGTTTCTTTACAGATAAAATCGAAATGACCAACCAATCTCTCCATGTCACATTCTGTGTTGACGGTGATGTTGGAATAGTTGGTGGGGAATATCAATGCAGTGCTGCTCTCGGGCAGCGTTTTGTAAACGGGATCCTTTATCAGCGTGGGTTTGAGATGCTCACCGTAAATCCTTTCCAGATCTTTCTCTGTGGTTCCTTCGGCCAAATTACGGACTATAAAGCCATTAAATTTGGCCAATTCTACTGTAGGCTCATTCTTTGGCGTATAATTTAGCACTTTTGTGACAGATTGCACCTCACTACGACGGATCTTATTTTCCTTCTCACGCTGCTTAAATGCTTGGTAGATGGGCAGAGCTTCGCTGAGTGTAATAGCAGGCTTGCTACTCTGCCCATCGTTTTCTTTCTTAAGGTAAACAGACCTTTTAGGTTCACGATCCTGCGACTCGGAGTAAAGCTTATAAGCCTTAGCCAACTCGTGAACAAAATGCCGCTGGGCTGGTCTCATAGGTTTAAAATGCAAACTAATTTTCTCCTGTGTGTCGATGAAGTCATTGAGAATGCTTTCAATTCCACTACAATATTTCTGATGGTTGGAGTATATGGATAGAGTGGCCTCTGTGAATGGAAGATCTAATTCTTCGAAGGCAGAAACGAAAAGGGCGGAATTAGCATCTGGGCCGCTGGGCTTTACAACTTCACTTTCAGTAAGACCAAGGGCTTTTTTCAGCTGCGCGCACCTTTCAACTCTTTCACACTCTTCGTCGCACGACAGCTGCCGAGTGACTGTCGCGCTTGGTCTCTCCAAATTGCTGCCACAGGGCTCACTAGACTCCTTTCTTCCACAAGCGCACTTGATTACCACATTGAATGGACAGGGTAAATCAGGACAGGGCTCGCGACCATGACAAGGCTTGGGACATTTGTGATCGCAGTTGAGCCTCTTTTTACCACATATTTGTTTGCACTTGGTCTGGCAAGGCCCATAGTGACACTTCTTTTGGCATGTATGGCGACAGCCACTCAAAGTTTTGTTGCAGATTTGCCCGCAAGAGACGTCCTGTTGGAAACAAAGGGTTCTCACATCATTTTTCTTCCCACACTTGCAAGGCTTGAAAACCGTAGCTGTGCAGGGTGGACAGGGCTCTTCTACGGGGTGACATAGATGAGGCATTGGTTTATGTCCACATGGATATCCGTCCCTGACAACGCTAATGCAAGGATGTGGGCATGGGGGTAGCTTGACACCACACCGCACTGGCGCCCTTACCACTGTCTCGCCACACGGGCAGACTAAATCATTGGGATCACTCTCCAGACAGGGTGGACATCTACCGGGATGGCACTTTCTCTGACATTTATGTCTACCGCACGATAATGTTAAATTGCAACTCTTGAGACAAATGTGTTCCGCTTCCACAAGAGACTCGTCCTGTAACTCTCTAGAGGAGAGTGGAGTCTTCTTACGTCTTTCAGCACTGGGTCTCCCCGAGCAACACCTCTCCACGCATCTGTGACGGCGGCAAGACATTAAAGATTCACATTTTGTATGGCACCGAGCTTTCTGGCGAAACTGACAAGGTACGAGGAACCGCTTGGATTCACACAGACAATTAACTCTTTCAACCTGTGTACAGGGATCCATGCAGCTACCTTCATGGCACGTGAAAGGACATGTATGTTTGCCACATGGCAATGGCTTGGCACACTTTGATTCACAAGTGGGCACATAGTCAGTACAATACTTCCTAGTGTCCCCCAACTTGTTAAGCGGCGTCCTACCACAGGGGCAGGTCTTGAGCAGCTTTGGTGAGAAGGGGCATGGAATCGTTGTCGAAATAGATGGGTCTGCGCGGCACGACTCTACAAACGAGTGGTGGCCACAAGAGTACTCCACAGTCCTAACGTCAGAGCAGCCAAAGGCACCCGTCCACGTATCGCCTGCCGCGTCCTTAGAGTTCTTGCCGGCCACGCGGACGTCACTGCACTTCATAGAATCCTTCGTATGTAGCCCGCAATAGCACCTAATGCTACGAGATCCCTCCTTGGCAACCAGTATTTCGTTGCAGGCTCCACATAGCCCCGAATGGCATTTCCGCCTGCAGCGGTGAATTCCACAGGGCATGGGCATCCCACATTCCTCTTCGCAAGAGAACTTCTGCCTCGAGTCACCCTTCGTCTCACTGCATGTTGTGTCCCTCACATGTTTCCCGCAGCGGCATCTGATACCTATGATTCTGGTGCATGGCATATGCGGGCCCAGATGGCATGGTTTCGAGCACCCGTGCTGGCAGATCGGTGCATCACAAGTCTGCCCGCAGGAGTTGGGAGCCAGCGGATTAGGATCTGGCTTCACCACTTTGCCACACCAGCAGGTGGGACGGTCCTTCCGGGGTACTTTCTTGCTAGCAAAATAGCAGTTGGGACACTTCCAAACATTCCCCACCGTCTTGGAGGTCGACTTCAGCGCCCACTCTCGTATGCAGTCGTAATCAAACACTCTGTAACACTTGGAACAGGCGAACATTCTGCAAGTATAATCCATCTCAACAGTGCAAATCATGCACACATAGCTATCACCGGTGGCAATCTCTCGTACTGCTCTCTCATAGTACATCATGCTGTCGGCCTCATCCTCGTCTTCCTCGCCTTCACCTTCACTCTCGGTAGTCATCTCATCTGTGTCATCGGAAAACTCCA
>PPKA02000039.1:71894-93749 GCA_003707595.2 Zygosaccharomyces bisporus
TTATCTTTTTTTTTTTTTTTTTTTTTTCAAAGCCCAGTCACCATTTTTGAAAAATTTCAAGCTCATCGCGAACAAATTGCACTGGAATTTGGAGGAACTATACCGATGGGGTGCCAAATCAAGTGGTTCTTGGTATATAAAAACGAGATTCGGACTCGTTGGTTCTCCCAAAGCACGTTAGTCCTTGCAGATAGGTATACGTAATGTTTAGATCTACAGTGGCCAAGGTGATGGCCCGCAGGGCCTACTCTGCTCCAAAGTCCATGACAGTCGGTTTGATTCCAGGTGACGGTATTGGTAAAGAGGTAATTCCAGCAGGTAAGCAGGTATTGGAAGCGCTTACCGGAAAGCACGGGCTTAACTTTGAGTTTATAGACTTGCAGGCTGGCTGGGAGACGTTCCAAAAGCAGGGAAAGGCGCTGCCAGACGAGACGGTGCAGGTTTTGAAGAACCAGTGCCAAGCAGCTCTGTTTGGTGCAGTGCAATCCCCCACGACCAAGGTGGCAGGCTACTCGTCACCTATCGTGGCGCTGAGAAAAGAGCTTGGTCTCTACGCCAACGTGCGTCCTGTCAAGTCTGTGGAGAAGGGCAACGACAGGGAGGTGGACATGGTCATCGTGAGGGAGAACACCGAGGACCTGTACATCAAGACCGAGAGAACCTATGTGGACGAGGCCACTGGCACCAAAGTCGCCGAGGCTATCAAAAGGATCAGTGAGGTGGCCACGAGGAAAATCGCTACGATCGCTTTGGACATCTCGCTGCAGAGACTCAAGACTAGGGGCCATGCGACGTTGACCGTTACGCATAAGTCCAATGTGCTTTCGCAGAGTGACGGTCTCTTCAGAGAAATTTGCAAGGACGTCTACGAGAAGAACAAGGCCAAGTATGGTAAGATCAAGTACAACGAGCAGATTGTGGACTCGATGGTCTACAGGATGTTCAGGGAGCCAGAGTGCTTTGACGTGGTGGTAGCTCCAAACTTGTACGGTGACATCCTATCCGATGGCGCAGCCGCTCTTGTGGGCTCTCTTGGTGTGGTGCCCAGTGCCAACGTGGGTCCTGAGATTGTCATTGGAGAACCTTGCCACGGTTCTGCCCCTGACATCGCTGGTAAGGGCATTTCGAACCCAATTGCCACGATCAGATCCACCGCCTTGATGTTGGAATTCCTGGGCCACAGTGAGCCTGCGCAGGACATCTACAAGGCTGTGGATGCCAACTTGGTCGAAGGTAATGTCAAGACACCTGACTTGGGCGGCAAGTCTACCACACAACAGGTGGTCGACGACATCTTGTCCAGATTTTAAATCGTTACGTAACTCTATCTTTCGAAGCATACGGCGAAGAAGCCTATACCTCCGTCTTGCCTGGGCAGCGCTCTGATGCAACCCTCCGCCAGCAGGCGGCACTTGAGTTTGTCATCTCTGAACACCTGTTCGAACTCTTCCACATGGCCCCTTCGAGGCCACTCGGGCACCACTTTGGCCCTAGGGGCCACCTGCCAGCCCCACTGTTGTACCTTCTTGTCTAGCAGCAGATCTATCACTACACGCTCGTTCTCTTCCGCGTGCACCGAGCACGTACTGTATACGACCTTCTTGCAGTGCGGCATACTCATCGCATGCTTGACCACCTGGAACTGGAACGAGGATAGCTTGGAAAGACGGTCTTTTAAATCGTCGCCTGGAATATGTCCTTCCTCTTGCTCAGCTTCCACTTCTTCCTGCTTGGCTTTATTTAACGAATCAACGTACTTGCGACCAAAGATACCGCTTCCCGAACAGCTTGGATCAACCAGAGCCCCGGTGACATCTAGGAATTTGTCAGGAACCGCCAGCTTTGTGAAATCCCCAACATGAATCTCCAAGGACGAACCGCAACCGGCTGCTGTGGTCATCTTTTGCAAAACTCTGGCCCTGTGTGGCTCCTTTTCGAAAGCATGAATCCGCACAATTTCTTTGGATCCACTGTTCGCAGGTAAAATATGCGCCGCTAGATGTGTAGTCTTGTTGCCCGGTGCCGCACACGCGTCTATCACCACATCGCCCTCACCGGGGTTCAATATGTGAGCTGGGAAGCAGGAAGCGCGGTCCTGGATGATGATCTTCCCCTGCTTATAAAGTTCATGAGAAGTAATCTTATCCTGTGGATCGATACCGAACAGATGCGGTATAAACTCGTCATGGTATATGGAACCTGGTGCCAATTGGCTCCAGTGGTCCACACGATGAGGAAATTTCTTGGTCAACTCTTTAACGGTGGCTTCGATATCTCCTTTTAATGGGTTAACCCGGATCCATCTTACGGGCGTCGTATCATCTTCCTGATCGAACAACTCTGACAAGTCCCTGACCTTGAGTTTTAATTTCAGTTTAACTAGTTCGGCATGCAACCTGGCCTTGTGTTTGAGCACATAACTTTTAATTGGGTGCTTTCCCATCTGAATCCTCTTACTTCTGGAAACTAATAGATCATGGCACAATAGCATCAATGTCAGCCTCGAGAACAGCGGCTTGCCTTTCTTTTGGGGAATAGTTTGCAAAATTCCGGCTTTGTGCATTATCTTCTCCAAAAAAGGCTTATATTTCAAGCAAGAGTCCAACAATGCGTATATGTGTTTTGGGTTGCTTTTCACTTTGTACTTGCTACAGCTCTTGAGCACCATGCCCTGCAGTGAACCAGACACTCTACTCTTCTTCTCCTCACCCTCCACATATTCCAGAACCCAAGTGGCATCTCGATAAAAATTCATGACGATGGAAGAGGATGCCAATTGTCCTTACCTAATGTACTGGTAAATATTTAACACTGCTCATCGAATTTGCATTTTTTTTTTTTTTTAGTTTTTTCAATTTTTCATTTTTTTCGTTCATTTTTTTTTTTTTTTTTTTTTTTTTTTTTTTTTTTTTTTTTTTTTTTTTTTTTTTTTTTTTTTTTTTTTTTTTTTTTTTTTTTTTTTTTTTTTTTTTTTTTTTTTTTTTTTTTTTTTTTTTTTTTTTTTTTTTTTTTTTTGATGTTTTTTTTTTCTTTTCGATTTCCTTTAGCTTTCTTCCATGCTGAAGCTTCTTTTCAGAAAACTCGAATATAATAATTTGACAGATCTACAACAATTAGGATTTACAGGAAAATAAAGACACAAATAAATAAAACAAAGTGCTGCAGATAAAGCCTTTTCTAAACATTACTAGAGTTTCCGGTAGTTGTCACTTCAGCGCTGAGATTATCGTTGGTGGTCATAAATTTTGGTTAACTTGTTTTTAGGATATTGAGGTCAAAAGTTGATACCATCCAACATTGCCATGAATACGGAACAAACTACCGTTAAAGAGGAAGGCGAAAAGTCACTCGGAGACAAGCACAAGTTGGAGGACGCAGAAAGTTCGGCGGATGGCCCTGTAGATAAAAAGCCCAATGTTTCAAATCTCAACAATGGGAGACAGAAACGTCAAATTATAGTTCCAGTATGCGCACCGAAAATACACTACACTCCCTTAAAGACAGGTCTTTGTTATGATGTAAGGATGCGGTACCATGCCAAAATTTTTACTTCTTATTTTGAGTACATTGATCCACACCCTGAGGACCCAAGAAGAATCTACCGCATATATAAGATTTTAGCCGAAAATGGGCTAATTAACGACCCAACACTAAGCGGAGTAGACGATATTGGAAATTTAATGCTCAAAATACCGGTAAGAGAGGCCACCACAGAGGAACTTTTACAAGTTCATACAAAGGAGCACTTGGATTTTATCGAGAAGACGTCCAAAATGAACCGGGAAGAGCTGTTGAAGGAGACTGAAGGAGGTGACTCCGTTTACTTTAACACCGACTCTTATTCTACTGCCAAGCTACCCTGTGGAGGCGCCATCGAAGCCTGTAAGGCCGTCGTGGAAGGCCGTGTGAAGAATGCTATGGCGGTGATTAGACCACCTGGTCACCATGCAGAGCCCGAAATGGCAGGTGGCTTCTGTCTCTTCAGCAACGTCGCAGTCGCAGCGCAGAATATTCTAAAAAACTACCCTGAGAGCGTAAGGAGGATCATGATTTTAGACTGGGATATACATCATGGTAATGGTACGCAGAAGGCATTTTACAACGATGACAAAGTCTTATATGTCTCTTTGCATAGGTTCGAGTTGGGAAAATATTATCCAGGAACCATCAACGGGCAGTACGACCAGAGCGGCGAGGGTAAAGGAGAAGGCTTCAATTGTAATATTACGTGGCCCGTTGGTGGTGTAGGAGATGCGGAGTACATGCTAGCTTTTGAGCAGATTGTGATGCCCATGGGTCGCGAATATAGACCAGACCTAGTGATAATATCTTCCGGGTTCGATGCTGCAGATGGCGATACCATCGGTCAATGCCATGTTAGTCCAAGTTGCTATGGCCAGATGACCCATATGCTCAAATCGTTAGCTAGAGGAAATCTTTGTGTCGCTTTGGAAGGCGGTTATAACTTGGATTCAATAGCAACTAGTGCCCTTAGTGTGGCCAAGGTTCTTATTGGCGAACCGCCCGAGGAATTACCCGATCCATCGCGGGATCCCAAACTGGAGGCCATCGAGATGATAGATAAAGTGGTCCATTTTCAGTCTAAATACTGGAAATGCTTCAGACGAAAGTTCGGTAATTCGGGCTGCAACTTTAAAGAGCCAATCACGGAATCTCTTATAAGCAAAAATTTCCCATTACAGAGAGCTATACGCCAAGAGCAGTTTCATCAACTAGAGAAGGAGTACAATTTTGTTACTTTGCCAATTCCTAAGTTCGAATTACCAGAAGATACCGTCTTCTGCTCTCCTGCTGTTTTCCAGGAAAGCACTATAGTGATTTTCGTGCATGACACACCAGAAATATGGGCCAAAAGAGACGTCATCACCGGCATGATAGATCCTTCGACTTCCATCATTGTAGACTCTTCACTAGATTTTGTGAAGTGGTCGTTATCTAGAGGTTACGGTGTGATAGATGTAAACATCCCCCAGTCTCTTTTTGAACAAGATAACTATTCCGCGATGATCACTTCTCAGGAAGTTTTAATATACTTATGGGATAATTATGTGAAATATTTCCCTTCCCTGTCAAAAGTAGCATTTGTTGGCGTGGGGGATTCCTATTCTGGGATTGTGCATCTTCTGGGCCATAGAGATACAAGATCGGTGGTAAAGGCTGTAATCAACTTCGTTGGCAGAAAACAGTTAAAACCACTTGTTCCTCTCGTTGATGAATCACTAGCTGACTGGTACTTCAAAAACTCCCTGGTATTTTCTGACAGAAACCATCCCTGCTGGGGTGATAATGAAAACAAAAAACCTCGGAAGAAGTTTGGTAGGGTATTAAGATGTGAAAGTGATGGATTAAACAATAATATGGAGGAAAGGTTTGACGAAGCTACTGATTTTATTTTGGATTCTTTCGAAGAGTGGAGCGAGAGTGAGTAGATATTAATATCAACACTCGCAATTGCGGTTAACGAGCAATTCAATGTCAATTATGCATGTAACAAAATAATGATAAAGGTGAAGATAAAGAGACAATAAGCACTTGAGCTTGTAATGATGTTAAAAACGTTTGGGACAAAGGGAATAATGAGAAATTCCAATAATACATAGTTGTTTATCGTTTGCTTGACTTGAAGCGTCTATGTGAACTTATTATGCAGCTATGTTATAGGGTACTAGAGATCTTCTTGCGAATATCTTTTTCTAGACCATCAACGTTCGAATCCATTACTGCGTCCTTCACGTCATCCATCAAAGCCTCGGGTAACTTTTTCTTGCCTGAAAGGAAGGCAGGCTTCGGAGGCGGTTTAGGTCTCAAGTGATCCGGTTTGGGAGGGGGAGGAGGTGCGTTGGCTTTAGGTTGAGCTTCGCTGCCAACCGAGAAGGTAGTTTTAACGCCTTCTGCAGTATCCGGAGAGTCGGTCGTAGTTTTCTCCGAATTATCATCATAAGATGTCTTTATCAAGCTACCAACCACAGGTGCACTTTGATTGGTAGGCGGAGCATCAGCAGCTTTAAGTAGAGATTGAACTTTATTTTGGATAGATTCCTTCGCGTCTGGATTGCTTTTGATTCTAACGAGGGACTCCGTGGACAGGGAGACGTTAGAACCACCTGTTAAACTTTTCTTACTTTGATTACCTGTGAGTGGAAGACTTTGACGCTTCACTGAATTGCCACGTCTACTCGACAATGCTGTCAGATTTTCCACAATTTCATCATCAGCTGCCTTTTGGCGATTGGCGCTCCTGAAATCTAGACTTGAAGATCTAGGCCTCTCATCTCCGAAAGTCTTACCACTCGAAGGTAGTGAACGGGTAGAAGATACTGCTGAACGGTGCCTATATGGCTCGGCAAGGGATTGTGCACCAGAGGTTTGGGTCTCTGAATCCACGTAATTTTGTGGCCTTCCTGTAGAGGTTGCGGCAGCGAAAACACTGGTAGATACCACGCTTTCCCCTCCG
This sequence comes from Zygosaccharomyces bisporus, assembly GCA_003707595.2. NCBI lineage: Eukaryota > Fungi > Ascomycota > Saccharomycetes > Saccharomycetales > Saccharomycetaceae > Zygosaccharomyces > Zygosaccharomyces bisporus. The sequence continues at coordinate 78,370 of PPKA02000039.1, forward strand.
CCAGCATTTATAGGACTTGTTTGAAAACTATTGATAGGTAGTGTACTTGCTTTGTTGAAAGGTGGTAAAATTCCCTGAGTCATATCCATATTTCCGTACTGCGTTGGAACAAGTGAGGTGGGTGCAATAGCAGGATTAGGCATACCGGTAAAAAGGTTACCACCAGTGCTACATGCAGATTTTGCCTTCGACATCACAGGCAAGGATTGAGGCGCGACACCCGCAGGCATTGAGTTGGCACCCAACGATTGTGAAGGTACCATAGGGACCATTGGAGTAGCGACGACACCACCTGGCAAATCTGTACCTGTTATAGGTAGTGAAGGAGTCATATTGTTGACAAAGGAAGTAGTGCTGCTTGATTGCTGCATGGCCCTCACTAAATAGAAATTTTTTATGGGGCTCGATACACCTTGCATCCTTGATACTTCCTCCAACACTTGACACACATTGGGCCTTTGAAGTGGTTGCTGAGACAACATCCAGCTGATGAGATTTTTCAGACGATCGCTGTAAATAGGATGCGATAAAAATTGGTACCTCGAATGCAGTATGGCTTGTTCACCGCCCTTCTCGAACGGTGTGGTATAATAGCACAACTTATAAAGGAAAATTCCCAAAGCCCAAATGTCTGATTTCTCATCAATTGCCTGGCACCGATAAAGGTCGATCATCTCTGGAGATCTGTACTGAGCGGTTGTGTTCTTCAAAATATCATGCTGCACAAATGCAAACTCTTGTGGATTCCGGGGCGGACGAATGGCTCCACTTACAGAACCGAAATCACATACTTTATATTCCCCACTCCCAGAAATCAATACGTTCTCGATCTTGATGTCGCGATGTATTAGCGGTGGCTGTAATGCATGCATTGCAGCAATACCTTGGGTCACTTGGCTCATTATATTAAGAATCTCGTACTCTTTCAGCCTATTTTGTAACCTGGTATTCATGAAATCTATTAGTCCACCACCTGCGCAATATTCCATTAGTAGAAATACTTCGTAAGTGCCGTTTTGCAACGAGGATTTGGCGGCATGGGAGTCTATGTAACAGACAACATGCTTATTATTCTTCAGAAGCTTCATGGCGTCCACTTCTGCCCTCAGCGTATTCAGTCCTGCCTTGTCAGGAACTATGACCCTCTTTAAACATGCAACATTGGTGCCCGTGTTTGCGTCTAGTGGATACATCTCTGCTGAGTAGACCTGGGCGAACCCACCACTCGTAATGTAGTTCAAAACCTTGGCATGATGGCTTCCGACTGTTAGAAGGGTCCCAGGTGTATATGTTGCTATTTCGGGCTGATTCATCTATAATACAGAAGAAGGATGCGGAATACGAGTCTGCCACACACCAAAATTAATGACAGCGAAAGCGATAAATCAGAAGAGCACTCTTATCAGAGATAGAAGGCTAGAGAGTGGGCGGCAGAATATCGGACTCTCTAAGACTTTTTTTCCTTCCCTTCTCGTTTTGCGTTGTCCTTGTATATTTTTGTATACAACAAGTATTTTCGAAAAGGAGAAGCTATGCGGCTTGTGCTCAACACTGCAGATATGACAAACTGATAATCTAAAGCGAGATGAGCATTTCACCTAATGAGCAAGAACGTTAATAAGTGCATGGCATGTACGGCTTGCTGCATGGAAACTAATTGTTTACAGCAATCGCTAGAAAGTCCAGAAGGAAACGCAAAAGTTGATTTTTTTTCCATTACTGCGGAATGAACGCAAGTCAAGATAGTTCGCCGATAAAATGCTCAACCTTACACACTTCGATTTAAGTGTGCAGTGGTTATTAAAGTAATTACAAAGGTGGCGTTGTTCACACTGGGAAAGCTAAGAATGTAACGAGGCTTCTTGTGGGCAAAAAAAAATGGAGACAGCAACTACAACTACTATGACAACCGTTTCGGCTTGAACAAGGGAGGCTATGGAAGAGCTATGATGCCTGCTTGGGGAGAGAAACTGTGCTCGAGTTTCGAAGGACTGTTTACAAGTGTAGTACACAAGTGGTGCTGGCCTCCAACACAAATAAAAAGGTCTCTTGGCCCAGTTGGTTAAGGCACCGTGCTAATAACGCGGGGATCAGCGGTTCGATCCCGCTAGAGACCATTTTTTTGGTACGAGATTTCGTTTCATTCAACTTCCTCCACAAAGACTGAAACTTTTTTGATCCTATTGATAGCTACTGAGTGACAATATTTGGTAACTTGTCCCACCACCTTTATTTTGGAGTTCTTGCCTCTTTTCGCCATGAAGTTTTTCTCTACATATCTTGAAAAATTTCGATGAGCCAAACCCGATGAGCTCTAAACAGTACAACAAAAATCCACCGCATTAGTACTTGGGTTATGGGCTACTCATTATTGGGTTCGCAATTTTTTGGCAACGATAACTGGTGTCTGAATTTTCAGCCGTTATATCATCATTCGCTTTTGACCAGTTTGAGCAATGGGGAAGTTCATCAGCTAGACTGGAAAACGGGTAAATCTAAGTCGCACATCAAAACGGGAGAAACGACCATTAATCGCCTCAAAGTGATCAACAGCAGTTTTGGAGATGGATCTCTTTTCGCAACAGCTAACATGGGAGCAGTACAAATATGGGATGCCAAGTCAAACAATTGTGTGGCCCAGATTCATAACGAAAAAAATGCGCCTTTTCTCTCGATGGATTCCCGCCACGATATGTTGGCCTGCGGTACCGAGTTGAGTGGGACAGACGCTGAAGTGCACATTTATGACGTAAGGAAGTGGTGCGCGCCGTTGAGATCGCTAGTCGATTCTCACCATGACGACGTAACAGATATCTCGTTTCATCCTAGTGATCCCAATGTGCTGATGAGTGGCTCCACAGATGGATACACCAACGTTTACGATTTGAGACAGGCTGAAGAGGAAGACGCACTCTATCAGGTGATCAATTTCGCATCCATCCACTCCTGCGGATGGATGTCACCAAGAAGAATATATACCTTGTCTCATATGGAGACATTTGCCATACATGAGCTGAATGACAAATCTGACGAGGCTAGGGAACCACCGGCTCTGGAGTTTGATGACGTGCGTCAACCTTGGGGTTGTGATTACGTCGTGGACGTGTATCCTGGCTACGTGGCGTGCGGCACTTCACAAGAGGGAGCGGGCAGATTGAGAATCTTGCCTTTACGAGGCGAGCACGTTGAACCTGAAAACGCAGTGGACATTGCCTCCGCGCATGGAGATGAAGTTGTCAGAGATGTTTTCATTCCAACAAAAAATTCACGTATAATGTACAGTTGTGGTGAGGACGGTTACGTCAAGGTATGGGAGAATTCTGAGGGTCCATTGAATGTTCCGGGGCAGTTTTGGGATTACTCCAAGCGTTTGGACTTGTTGGACGAGATGACTGAGCAACCAGCTTCTCAAGACGTGACTACTAAGGAATCCAAACATAAGAAGAAACACAGCAAAGGTAAAAAGAGCCATAAGCAACGTTTCAGACCATACTAGACTTGTATCTGTGCTTGTCCTACTTTGCGAAGGCGCGCTGGAATGAATCATCTTTTCTAGTCAGTCATTTTTCCGGCTCGGGCTTTCGACAGCTACAAAAAGTGCAGAAAAAGATGCTGCAACTGTGCAAGAGATTGTTCAAAAGCCAAGGCATATCAAGACAGATGAGCTCTGAAACAATCAAGCCCACGGTGGTTGGTGGACTAGCCTGCCAGCGTAACTCTTTCCTTTTTGATGGGTTTAAGACGACGGTGATCTCATGCGAGCCTGCTAAGGGAAAACCAAAGGATGCGGCCAAATTTCTAGTTGAATTGCAGGATACAATCCTTTTCCCAGAAGGTGGGGGTCAGCCAAGTGATTCTGGGTCTTTAAAACTCTCGAGTACCGACATTCCTGTGCTTCATGTCTCCAGAGCAGGATTGCATGCTAAGCATCATGTTAGTCAATTCGTCGATCCCGGAACTCCAGTAGAAGTCGTCGTAGATGGTACCAAACGTTTGGACTATATGCAGCAACATACGGGGCAGCATTTGCTCAGTGCCATTTTGGAAAATGACTACAAATTAGACACTTTGTCGTGGTCGATGGGCGGTGTAACCTCAGCCAAGAAGCCGGTTTTAGAGGTTAACGACTATTTTAATTACATCGAGCTACCTCGGAGACTGACTGATGATGAGATTACCGAAGTGTCGAACAAGGTAAATGGACATATCACGATCAATCCTCAGCCAATTTCTGTTGTGGAAGGAGATGCTGGCTCTCGTGGAGACGTCGAGACGTCCAAGATCCCTGAGGATTACGATTTGGAAAAAGGGATTTTGAGAACAGTTCATATCGGTAATTTGGACGCAAACCCCTGCTGTGGTACACATCTTAAATCCACGTACCAGATTGGACCAGTTTTGATTTCTCCTAATCAAACAACCGCTAGGGGTTCGAATGCACGTCTTTATTTCATGTGTGGCAGCCGTGTTTTAAAATACGGAATGACTGCCAACAAACTTTTGGCGATTACGAAAAGTTCTTTGAGTTGCTCTGAATCCGAAATCCCTGAGAAGATTGACAGGCAGAAAGATGTCATACAGAAAGGTAACAAGCGGGACCAGTTTTGGATCAAAGAGCTAGCAGCCTATAAAGTGGCTGAGGTTGCACGTAGCATTGAAAAATCGCAAAAAGCGTACGTCTTGTTGGATGAGTTCGGTACGTTAGAATTTCTGCTTCAAGTGTACAAAGAGTTCACGACAACGTACAAAGACACATTTCCAGCCTATGAACTTGTGCTCTGTGGACGTGAGAAGGCTACTGACTCGGGATCGATGCTGATTGTTTCGGAATCAGGAGACAAAATTGCAGCGCTTGCTACTAAACTGGGCTCACTCTTATCCACCTTGAAAGGCGGTGGTGGCAAAAAAGGAGGTAAGTGGCAGGGAAAGATTGTGAAATTCACTAACCCCGAGTGGAAAGCCGTCAAGAATTATTTTGAAAACGAATTTTAGAGATTTGATTATTTATTTAGTTTAAGCACACTGATTTTATTTTTTTTTTTTTTACATCGCGCGCTAATTCGATTTTGTCTAACAGACGCTATCAAATAATCTTGAAAAACATACGGAAAGTTGGTTGACAATCTCATCACGTAGACAAAGGAGATACTATAAACGTGGCGAGGCACGAACATAAATATTAGCGAGATGAGTAGCGTCGTCAATAAGAGTGGTACACGGTTTGCTCCAAAGATTAAGCCTCGTTCTGTGCAAGCCGCAGCAACTGCGAAACCCACACCGGTCTCGAGTCAAAAGCCAACAGATGGAAGTGATACAGCCGTGGTTGAGTTGCCTGAAACTAATGAACAAAACGAGCAGTCGCTCGAACGAAGACACTCAGATGTATCTGTAGATTCTACTGCGGAGGATCCGAAAGCGACACAAGGCCCTTTATCTTTTGGCCCTTCGCAAACATCAACACAACTACCTGTTCCAAATCCCAGCTTAAGTGCTAGCCAGAGGCGCCGCTCCAGTAGGTTAGAATCACTAAGTGGCGGTACAAGCGGGAGACCACTTTTTAAAGCTGGGTACGATGACTCTTCTGTTCAGACGTCTACTAATGGCAGGCTACCCAACATGTCGAATCACGCGCCCAAGAAAGTAAGGATAAGCAGTATACCCGAGAAAGATGCTGCCTTGCAGGCGCTCAAGAAACGTCGGATGTCTGTCCGAACTTCGTCCTCAAAGAAATCTGGCTCTGCTCACAGAATAAGTATAGTTTCCAGGATGGATTCTCCCGATACCAGCGTGCACACTGCAACCGCTATTTCAAATCCTGAGTCTTCTAAAAGAGAATCTTCTGCTGACTTATTCCAAAGAACGGATAGCTTATACGAGAAGTACACGATAAGAAATCTAAAGGAGATCCCTAAAAACATTCAGGACGGTGATTCAGAACGCTACATGATAGATGAAGAAGAGTTCACAATGGCAGAATTGTGCAAACCTAAACTTCCTATTGGTGCACCATCAGAAAATTTTGAGAAGGCCAAGCTAGCTGGTAAAGCCAAATTTGAGAAAAGAAAATTGCGCAGGGAATTAAGAAGGCGAGCTCGTGAGGAATTCAAATCGCTTAAGTTAATGAACAAAGAAGTGGAGGAGAATGAGTTGGTGAAACGGAAAGAGGCGGCTGATAAGTTGTTAAACACAGAAATACCCGAATTCAGTCAGCCGCAAACTGCAATCCAACTTAAACTGAATCCAGATGGTACAATGGCTGTTGACGAGGAATCAACTATAGTTGATAGACATAGAAATGCAACTTTCGAAAACGCCCATAAGCAGAGAGTTGACGAGAATCCATTTGAAAATCTTTACAATTCAAGCACGTATGGGAGGAATATCTACACCGATCCATGGACTTCGGAAGAGCTTGTTAAGTTCTATAAATCATTGTCGATGTGGGGAACAGATTTCAACTTGATTGCACAATTATTTCCTTACAGAACAAGGAAGCAGATTAAAGCAAAGTTCATAAATGAGGAACGTAAACATCCTATTATCGTGGAATTGGCGCTGCGATCTAGGCTGCCCGCTGATTTCGATCAGTATTGTTTGGACACCAAGAAGGAAATAGGAACTATCAGTGAGTTCAATCAAAAACTGGAACAGATAAAGGTCAAGCACGAGGAAGACATGAAAGAGATAGAAGCCGCAAAGGCAAATGCAAAGGAAGAAGATTCCAAGACTGTAAAAGCTGCAGAAATTGTGGGCAAAAAGAGCTCAGGTGGGTTTAGAACCGAGCAGCTGAGGGCATATAGGAAAACTGAAGTTGTTCTTGGTACTATCGACGAAATGAGGAGAAAAAAGGAGGGAGATATAGCCGAAGAGGCATAATTAGGATATAAGTGAAGTTTATAAAGGTATGAAGAAGTTTTTAGTATTTTGATTTTCTTGTTGTGCTTTATTTTTCATTTCAGTACTGCTAATTTTCGGATCTCCAGGTGAGAAAACATTGTTCACAATTGAAAATTAACGAACGTATGTCAAACTGAAATGGCCTTCACTGGTTCCCAAGCATCCACGAAATGCTCTAAAAGGTATCGCATGCTCATTGAACAGGGAGAGAAAAGCACGTTTGTCAACTTCACGATAATCCCAACTTCATACGCTATCAAAACCATCATAAATCTTTTTTTACTGATCGCGGTGAATATCATCTCCTTCATTGCGGTCAACAAGCATTTCAGTATGGATTTACACAAATCGCTTACTCTTCATTCCGCATTACTTGTTTTGAGCACTTTATTATTCAGAAAACCGCCAATTGAGACACTAACTGTGTTAAGAAATTACGGTATACAAACGTCAGAACTCCGAGGCTTAGTGATTTGCCCCAATGTTTTGATCAAGTCGTGGTTAGAGAAGACTGATTTTATTCCTAGAGATATGATTGTGGACGTCATAATCAATGAAGGTTTCGTCAGAGACGGACAGGTGATTTTTTACCTTGCAGTTCTTGTCAAAGAAGCCAAGAAGTTGAAACTTCTGTTCCCGGTATGTGCACATATTTATGAAAAACCATCATGACAACTATACTAACATGCCTCAGTCAACAAGGCCTAGATTGGAAGACCAGCAGCTGATCTACAATATGGCAAGAAGCTGCTTATTTGACAAGAAGAAGCGCTTCCATACTGATCTTTAAACCCCTACACCCCGCTTCGATCAAGCGATGAGCTTAGAATGAAAAAATTCAACCAACCCTTTCTAGATGAGCTATAGTGATGGAGCATCCGGTCGTGGAGGAGAGAATATGTCTAAGCAGGCCAAGGGAAAGAGTCTGAGGGCTTCTTTCAAAAGCTACCAAGCTGCAGAAAGGCTTAGGAATTTGGAAAAGAAGAAGAAAGCAAATGCAATTAAAAAAGGCCAACCGGGAAAAGCTGTTAGAAGAAATCAGCAGTCACAAAAGCAATCCAATAAACCATTCGTCCCCTTTGGTAAGCACGAGACTCTGCTACTGGCTGGGGAGGGAGACTTTTCATTTGCAAGATCCATAATCGAGCAGAGTTATGTTTTACCGGAAAATCTAATTGTCACTAGCTATGACAGTAATTTAGAAGAATTAAATGCGAAATACCCCCATTCGTTCCACGAAAACCATAAATATTTGATTTCTGAAGGTGTGAAGCTTTTCTTTGGCATCGACGCGACAGATTTTATCAAGACTTTTAAGCTTTCAAAAAAAAACACATGGAATAAGCTCTTAGGACCAACGTGGAATAATAAATGCCTACAAAACATCGCGTTTAATTTTCCTCACACGGGGAAAGGTGTTAAGGATCAAGCGAGAAATGTCAGAGACCACCAAAACTTAGTCTTGGGGTATTTTAGAAGTTGCAAAGAGCTGTTTCATACAATAAATTCCAAAGCACTGACCAACAAGTCGCATTATACACAAGGTTACGATGAGGAGAATCAAGAGCTGAGCCCTGAAGGGTTCGGTAAGATTCTCTTGACTGTGTTTGTAGGTGAGCCATACGATTCCTGGAGAATAAAGACACTTGCCAAGGAAAACGATTTTCAAGTGGAAAGATCAAATAGATTTCAATGGGAAATTTATCCGGGATATCATCACAAGAGAACCAACAGTGAACAAAATACTACAAAACCTGCAGAAGAACGAGAAGCTAGGATATATATCTTTAAGAAGCATGAAAACAATAAGAAGACCGTTAAACCTTCAAACGATAGCGATGAAGATTGAATTTGTAGAGTATTACACGCCCATTATACATAAGTAGATTGTGAGATAAGATGATAGAAAAAGTCCAGGAGCTATGTTGGATACATTGTGACGAATTCCGACTCTGAGAAGACTCGTTTATCAATGGGGTCCATAACTTCGTGATCTTTCAAAGGAAATAAATTTTCCCGTACCAAAGCCGCTGATAGCATCTTGAGTTTTTTCATGTCGTAAATGTTACCATTTGGCAGCATAATAGGGTTCTCAAATAATTTGGACTGCGTATGATGCGCATAGGGCAGCTCCTTGGCGATGGGGGCGAATTCATTACTGCACACGGGGCAAGTGTTCCGTAGGACACCGGAATGGATGTATTCATCTAATTTCTTTTGACTTGAAGACAACAATTCTGTCTCGTGCAGACACTCTTTGGTCTTCAACGTAGAAATACCCAGCGACAAATACATCAGCAAGGGATCCAAGTGTGAAATTCCATACATGGAGTAGTACTCCTTGAGAAATAACTGGCTCAAATCAGTCCACCGTTTCACATCCAGCAGATTCGTATACCGTGCAAACTCCATGTTTTTGGTCAAGTGATTTAGTTTAAAGGCATTGGTCACATTGTTCGTACCTTTGAAAACTCGTCTGCGGAAGAAATGTTGGTGCACGTCGGCCTTTGTTTTCAATACGAGGTTACTCTCCTTTGAAAATTCATCGCCAGCAATGATTTGAGGATCTATAATCTCTTCCGCGGTAGGTTTCATCGGCTGTTCGCAACTTTTGATAAAGACCAATAGGCCAGAGGCCAATTTCAAATCTGCAAAATTTGTCTCCATGAACTGCAATAAAAATTGTTGGAAGCATTCTATAGCTGCCCTATAGTCCCCGGTCTTGAGTAATTCTACATATTCCTGTAACCTGCTTTCAAACTCTAATATGGAGCAGTTTTTTTTCAGAAAGGACCTGTTTTCACCAATCCACTTAATTAGTGGGCCCAAATCATGCTCCTCCGTTAAAGCTTTGGATATTCGGTTGGCCGCCAGTAAGATGTCATGATCAAGCAATTCATCCAAGTGTTGTTGCTTTAGAAATATGACCCCAGGATTCCAGCTTTTTTCGTCATCTAGCTGGACCTCCTCGTCCAACTCTCTAGCTTTGATCCTGCTGTTTCTGATCAAATAATCACCGATGAGCAGATTGGCATATTTTTGGTACCACACGGCCAGCCTAGATTGGTCCTTTAAGTTCTTGGCGTCTTCGAGCTCTTGGAAGAAAGCCATTCTTTGCTTTATGCGGTTCAATAGCTGCATATCGTCCTTTAGCCGATTGTTGAGCTTCTTTTCAAAGGCATCCACCCTTGCAATAATTTCCCCCAGTTTGGCAACGGCTACTTTATCCTGGTCCAAATCATTCTCGGCCAGCAACGAGTTCATCTCCTGGAAATCCACATTTATCCCCTGAGACTCCCTATCGATGAGTCTTTGGACCAGCTTTACGTTCTTGCGTAAAAGTTCATGAGGAATCTGAAACAGTTGTTCATTCAACTTCAAATGGAAGTCAGTGCTTGGTTCGTTGAAAAGCGAACCCATCTTGATGGCCCCCCAACACCTTGGTTGCTAAATTTTGTGCCAGCTACAAGTGACCGACCGACTGAGTAAAATACTTTGTTCTTGTATTTTATTTTATTTACATAAAACGGTGATTTAAGAATTTGTAAAATACGTATAAGGGGTGAAGGGGGATTGCCGGAAGGAATTTGTGAAGGGGAATAGTAGTACTAGTAGTTAATCATAACCTAGACACAGAAGAAAGTGGTGTCATTACAACGAGGCCAACTTGTTGATGACGGCTTCGGTGAACTCAGTCGTGGAAGCGGTGCCACCAATGTCCTTGGTCACGGTCTTACCCTCGGCGATGACGGCATGGACGGCCTTAGATATTCTCTCGGCAGAGGTGGTTAGACCCAAGTGGTCCAACATCAGCACAGAAGACAAGATCATTGCGGTTGGGTTGGCGACGTTCTGGCCCTTGATGTCGAGACCGACATGTCTGGAACCAGGCTCGAACAAGGCCACGTCTCTACCGTAGTTGGCACCGGCTACCAAACCGGGACCACCAATCAAGGCGGCACCAATGTTACCCAAAATGGTACCGTACATGGATGGGGTCACCAGGACGTCGAACTGGTGAGGCTTGGCAACGGTTTGCATGGAGGCGTTGTCTACAATGATGTTGCCAACATGCACCTCAGGGTACTCCTTCTCGCCCACTTCGGTGACCAAGTTCTTGAAAAGACCGTCACCCATCTTCATGATGTTGGCCTTGTGCACAGCGACCACGCTCTTTCTGTTGTACTTCTTGGCATAGTCGAACGCAAATCTGGCGACCCTCTCGATGTTGTCCTGGGTCATAATCTTTAGCGATTCCACCACGCCGGGCACGGACTCGTGCTCCAGACCAGAGAATTCACCTTCGGTGTTCTCTCTGATGACCACCAGGTCCACGTTGGGGATTCTCACTTTGACGCCTGGGATCGACTTGAAACGCGCCACGTTGGCGTAGATGTCTAGCTCCTTCCTCAACGCGACGTTCAAAGAACCGTGGCCGGCCTGGTCGGCGGCAGAAGTGTGCCAGATACCTTTCAGACCGATTCTGTTTCTCTTTAGCGACTCGACAGCGGCCTGCACGTCTTCCTGCTTGTCCAGACCAGAGATCTCCACTCTGTCCCAGTCCACGGGGACGTTCTCGGCCTGGAAAATGGAAACCACCGAGTCGGTGACCTCCTTACCGACACCGTCACCTGGAATCAAAGTGACAGTGTAGCGGCCACCGTACTTCTTGGGCAACACCTTTTCGGTATTGGCAACCGTTGCCAGAGTTCTTTTGGTCAAACTGTGTCTAAACATTGCGGATACGTTTATAAAAAATCGATGGAGAGCGGGGGGGTTGGGTAAGGTGAAGGGCTCTACTCCGAAGTGAAAGGAGAACGAGTAGCAAGTAGGATTGGCAGTTCAGTTTTGTCAACTCTCCTTATTGAAGCTCTCTCTTTTATTTTTTTTTTTTTCTGTCTGCTATCGAAAGCGCGCCGTTGGTCATCGGCGCCGAATCTCGGAAAGACGGCCGGAGCCGACGACGAAAAATTGGCGCTTTTTCACGTGACCTTTGATCACGTGCTCGCAGAGGTGATCAGTGCGTTGAATGCGTTGGGGAGGCGGACGTGATAGAAGTATTGGGCGGCGCAGTTTGGTTACATTCGAGGTTGTCAGAGAGCCAAGAGATTTGAGATTTTTTTTTTTTTTTACTTATCTTTCCCTTTTTTTTATGGTCAAACCGGTGGGTGATACGCCCGCTACCTGATTTCTGCGTGATACGGCATGTGTCATCTCTTGTGGCAACGGCAGAGGCTAGTCACATATTTTTTTTTTGTACTGCTGGCCATGCTGCTGGTCTGCATTTTCGTATTTTTATGTTGAAAATTATTAAATAATTTGAAAAATGGTGGTTAGTAACTGTAAGAAAAAAAAAATTTACAATCAACACTTTTTTTTTTTGGTAAAAACTTTATGGCAGTTGAGTGTGTGTGTCGCTGCGCTGCAGCCAGTAGTTGCTCGCGCCAGGTTTGTACGCTTCGACAGGGCAGTGAGCATCTCCGAAAACTCTTTACAATCAACTAAACGTTAAAAAAAAAAAAAAAAAGAGTACAAAACCAGATCATGCATGCCAAGAAATCTGCTCAGAGATAAGCGGTCACTTGATCGCCATGTCTCAGCTGCAGGAATAGACGTAGAAGATACACGCAAGACGGCCCTCCCGCCGCGCCTACCGCTGCTGCTCCCGTTAAAAACCGTTTGCTTACTTACTATTGCGACCTGCGCAACTCTATAAACCCAGCTAAACACTTGAATCACTAGCCCGCTAAATACGCCTGCGCACCAGCAGGCTCCGGAACGACTGGTCGCTGAACCGGTGGTTGTTCCGGCCCGTGCGGTTCTCGACCTTCCAGATGTCCTCATAGAAGATGCCGAACACCGAGGGCGAGTCGTGGTGGTCTACCGACGGTGGCGACAGCACATGCAGCTTCGAGCTCGTGCCCGACGCCGGATACCGGCTCCTGAATATCACGCTGAACGCCGACACGAACAGCTGCTTCTCCGGAGGCGACAGCTCGTACCACCGCTTGTACGGCGATGGGTCCTGCAGCCGAGAGAGGTCCACGGCGAACCGCGTGGTCTTGGGGCGTAGTAGTTTGAACATGTATCTTCTATCTTGCTTGCTATACGAGCGGACCGGAGATACTGTCGCTCTACCGCTCGCCTTTTGTGTGGGCCCGTGGTTCTGTGCCCTTTTATACTTTTCCTCGTTATCCTCCCCCCCCACTTCGCCTTCAAAGGGAGAACTAAAGCAAATCGAGCATGCATCTCGAGCAGCACGGAGCTCCGTCCTTCTGGCGAGCGCGATCTCTAATCAAGGGCTACAACGGCTCTGTTTGCTCGTATCGCTTTCCCTGTGTGCTCGCCATCGGATGAGGGGCTTGCGCTGGGCAGCACGAGGGCGGACGAGGGGCAGCTGCGGGGCACCGGATCTATTTACGCCGTCAAAAGGTGGCACAGGCAGAGAAGGATCGTGTGGCAGAATTGCATTTTTGCAAAACAAAGGCAAGACCAGCGCAGCAGAGGGGGCAGAGAGAGAGGGAGAGAGAGAGACAATACCGTGAAAGCGCAGTGCCGGTTCCAGGCCCTGGCGGACTGTGTGCCGTGGGCAGGGCCGTGGGCAGGGCCGGGCGCAGGGCCCTAGCGGTGTTTCTGCCCCTGCTTCTTTTTTTTTTCTTCATGCGGAACAATCAAGGGCGAATGTTCCAAGCTGAGCAAACGACAGAGAGGGAAAAAAAATACTACAACTCCGCGACGGGGAATTGAACCCCGATCTGGCACGCGACAAGCGCCCATTCTGACCATTAAACTATCACGGACCGTTTTAGAGCGATGGTTGGGAGGTGGGGCGGCGGTCCTAGTTGCGTTGACACGGTCGTCTGCAGGCCTTTTTTTTTTTTTTTTTTCAGGCATACTGAGTGGTACACTCAGACGCATATTTCACAAGAGAGAGAGAGAGAGATACAAACAACTACATGGCGAGGCTACGTATAAGCTGAGGAATCGTTTGTCTTGCAGCTTCTGTTCTGGCTGAGGGGTTTCTTGCTTTCTTTCGTTCTTTTTCTCTTGTCGATTTTTATGTATATGAACAAGGTCACTTCGATGGGAGCTGGTCCAGCTCCAGGGTTTCCCCTAGGGGTGGTGGTGGTAGCTCCGGTGCCGGATCCTTGGGCTTGCAGCGGGCCACGGCCACGGTAGCGCCCACAATGACCAGCATCCCTAACCAGGACCACATGCTGGGCCAGTGGTGCCACAGCATGACGTCCCATACCACGGCGTAGACCAGCTGCGTGTACGCCATGGCAGAGCCACGGCCAGCACGCTCTCGCTGGATGCCCATCGTGAGCAGCAGCTGGAAAATGAACCCGCAGACACCGAGGTTCACCAGCAGAAACCACTGGCGTTTGCCCTGCGGCCAGCGGAAGCGCATCGAGGGCACCACGGCAATGCCCACCGACGAGACCACGGTGACAATCAGCGAGAAGTAGCCGACGCTGATGATGGCGTGGGCGCGGTCGCCGATGTAGCGGAGCACAATGTACACGGTGCTGGCGCCCATGACACCGAGCAGACCGACCATGGTCGCCACGAGCCTCTTGCGAGGATCCGCGGACTCTGCCGGCGAGCTATCCGGGCCGTCTGGTACGCCGAATAGAAAAGTGGGGCGCACGATGAGCACCACCCCGAGGAGCGACACTAGCGTGCCCAGTGCCTCCACTTTGGTGAACCGTTCTCTCAGGACGACGGCGGCTAGTACCACGGTGACCGCTGGAGCCAAGAAAGTGATGAGCACCGCGTCGCTCACAGTGAGGTACATCAGCGAGAAGTACATGCCGAACACGCCGCAGAACCCGACCATTCCTCTCAAGATCAGCCACGGCCTCAGTTCGCGGGCCCCAAAGGGAGCATCTGGGATGTTGCGGCGGTTTATTAGCATATACACGAGTGCAGCAACATACGTAATGCTCATACGCGACAAGAGCACCTGCAGCGGCCGAATTGGCTGCAGAGGCTCCCCCGTCTCTGGGTCCACTGTACGATCTGTCTCGAGGACTTTGGTCGACACCACCATCAATGAGTTAAACAGCTGAGCAGCTATCAGATAGACTAACCCCAAGTTTGGTTTCAGATAATCCTGAGAAAACCGTTGCAGTGAGCCTTCCAGTTCCCGCGACGGTTCGCCACTCGTCGGAGATGGGGAAACAGCATAGCCCGGTTCATGGTCTTTATCCATCTTGGCCGCGACCTATTACTTTTGGTTGTATTTGTCGATCTCATCCACGATGGCCCTTTTAAATGCCAACAGCTTGTCGTAATGTACGGGAAATTGATCCGATAAAATCAGAATCCGGTAAATGAACGAATCGGCCCAGACGGCAACCATTTCACGTTTGTGCTGTGTATTATCAATTAGTACCACGAATTTATCCTTTTCTCTGAAATTTGCAAGAAGGCGTTTGGGGCAATTTCCTGGACCAACAGATGTATTATGAGAACAAAAT
>PPKA02000040.1:0-93304 GCA_003707595.2 Zygosaccharomyces bisporus
GCTTATGTTTGTTGGCTTTCTTCGATTGGGTGAAGCCTAGCGAATGCATCATGAATAAAATGAGAGCAACTTTTGTTATTACGTTTGGTATCACTTAGTGTCAGGTTTCGCCATTGTACGAACTAAGACCGTTTGCTATAGAAACGTATAATAGGCACTATGCGGAAAACTTGTTACGTGGTCTATATTGCGAGACAACATGAAAGTGAGCAGCAAAACACCGAGATTTTGCCCACTATTATTGCCAACATAACTGAAATTCATTATGCCTTCTTTACGAGAACCGCTGTCTGGGTAAGCACAGCGTAGTTGAAAAAATCGATAGATTATAACATGTCCGACAACCTTAGAAAATCGGACATAGCGCGAATCTCTTTTATCTTTTTTTTTCCTCATGGAAAACAAATCAAGCAACATTTTTAAACAAACAACAATAAATAAATAAACAAACAAGTAAACAAACATTTGTAGGAACGAAAAGAGCGAAAACGAGAGTAGAGCGATACTCCTAAAAGGGTTATTCAATAGATAGGAGCTGAGAGGCACCCTGTGTAGCCAGAATCTTTCGCTGATATCAGAAAACCCTGGTGGTATTCCCCATTTGTTATGGAAACGAATTTATATCATGAAGTATGGGATACTGCTGCTGCTGTTGCTTTGAATCTCGCAGTAGTAGCATACAAGTACTGATTCTTCTCCGAATCTCCACTATTCTTTTGGTTTTACAACGCTTTTTGAAGCTCTTCTCATCATAAGGAACCAGTCCGATGGATGTGGATTCCTCGTTTGGTGATTTCGCCGATGGCAGCAACAGATTCATTGCCCTTGTAGTTTCCGATAACGAAGACGATTATGACTCTTCTACAGATGAAGAAGAGCAGGGGGAGCGCGAAGAGATGGCCACTCCCAAAGTGCATGATTCTCCTTCACTGTTGAATAAAAAGTCAGGAACAAACTCTTTGTCCTCTTCTAAATTGAGCAACGTCATAAGATCACCAACGGCTAGCAAGTCTAGGACTGACGAAAAGAAAAGGTGGTCCTTTATCTCAAATCATTCGTCCGCCTCGTCTAGTAACGCCAAGAAAAGATGGTCTACTCTTTCTTCATTCACAGATTCCAAAGACAAGGATACCACGCCAAAAGAGACAAAGGATAAGGAAAATTTTTTGCGAAGAGTCTCTACTCAGGGTTCAGGTTCCGTTTCGTCACACAATAGGATTTCTACCGACCAGCATGAACATACCTCAATCTCCATCAAAAGATCATCTACCGGGTCATCACTGAAGCAATTGTTTGGTCTTATTGCATTGAATGACGAAAACAAGGAGAACCAGTATTATCACCAGCAAAAAAAGCAGGAAAACTTCAAGATACCCACTACGGTGCCCAGTAGGATTCAACCACTTAAGGAAAGGCGCAACACAAATGGGGAGCCTTTTGCACGCCAACGGCACTCAGTGGTTCTGGGCAAAAATGAATTGAACAGAAGACAAGCTAGCAGCTCTCACCAGCATTCACCATCGATTACGTCTCTAGCATCTATCGCTTCTGGTTCCAAATGGAAGTTTTGGCATAGAGGCCGTGACAGATCTGTGTCAAGATCCGCATCCACACAATCGCTGGTAGTCCAGCCAACAGATCCCACCGTGAGGACAAAGAGTTCCTTTTCAGAACTGCACAAGTCTATGTACGCCGCTAACACAAACGGATCATTTGTTGATGATAACAATTCCTCCATAATCTCTAACAGTTTGTCCAAGAGGTTGTCGTCTTCAAATCTTTCGCTTGGAAATCTGAAGCACCGTTCTTCTCAATCCAGTCTAAAGCATAAGTCATCACAATCATCCTTGCAAAGATTTAAAACCAGAAGGAAATCAAACAATATGGCCGAGGAAGGTTCTATCTCGTCATCAAGCTCCCACCAGCCCAAAATTTCCCTGCCGGTAGTCGATCAAATGTCGCGGGACAAAATAAAGACCAAATTGAGGAATTCAACCTCCTTACTTTCTTTAAATTCTTCGCTGCCAATTACCGTCAAAGACTACGATGAGGTAATCTTACAGCAAATTTTGAATTACTGCGATGTTAGGGAAGAGCTTCCACCCAATGATGATTACGTACCACCTTTGCAAAATCCAGTGTCTCTTTCTACACATGTATGGAGAGCTAATAGTGGAGGAACATCGGTGGTTTACAAGAAATTGCCCCTTGGTACTTTGGAAGATGTAACTTATTCGAAATCAATGTGTTTGCATGAACTAAGAATGCTACGTCTTTGCAAGGGCACTACCGGCTTGCCCTATCTTTTAGGGTCTTTTGTGATTAGAGAAAAGTACGCTGAAGAAACTGCCTCCACGGAGGATAAATTATATTTGCTCATAATACTTCGTGACAATGGGACCCCACTGAAGGACATTACGCTAACTACCTGGCCCCAAGCGCTCAAAATTTTTTGGCAGGTGGTCACCACTTTATATGTGGCCGAGACAAAATTTGAATTCGAACATAGAAACCTAAGTCTCGACCACATTCTCGTAGATGCCAATCTAAATGTCACTCTATGTGACCTGAAATGTTCTAGAGCCTACTGGAGTTCCATGAAAGAGATTCTGTTCACTCGGTTGGACCATCCATTATTTTTCCAGGGCGGTCATGACTATCAATTTGATATTTATAATTTGATGAGAGCTATCTTGTCGGAATCTTCATGGGATAGTCACGAGCCAAGAACGAATCTCTTATGGTTACATTTCCTTTTAATCAAATTGCTGCAGATTAATGGTGATAAACTAATACATCATGGGAAGGAGAAGTTGGCCGCGCTGGCGCAACTACTTGATCCGTGTTCTACTGCGAAGCGCAGTATTTTTAAAAGAAATGAAATCGAAGTAAGGTCGTGCGGTGACCTGCTAAGATTCAAATGATTGCTATTATGTATCGACCTAGTCTAGTTCAATTTTATCATCTGTAATTTCGTAATTAGGACCAGCTGCGCTCGCTTGCGTAGTAGTTCTAGTAGCTGCAACTTTATGGGCCGTAGTTTTTGAAGGCTCGCCTTTTGGAGGTGCCACTTTTTCCTGGAGGATTAGCTGCTTCACCAAAAATTCCACTGTATTCACAGTTTTTTGCAGTGCCCAAATCCAAATTCCTAGCGAAACCCCGGTATCAGCAAAATCTAAAGACTGGAATGAGCCTTTCCTAACGAAGTTCAATGGAGCTAATGCAATAAAGAGCCATCCACGAGCCCAGACTCCCGTGACGAGCCTGGGAAACATGTCTGCTCGAGGCAGACGGTAAACTATGTGACTTCTTTGCCATATCTTCACAATCCAAAACGGTATAGTCAATCCAATTAACCTTACATTGGACAGAAATTTCTTAGAGGAGGCATTGGTAGCTTGCAACTGCTCGCGCAAGCCCGCCAACTGCTTGTCTAGCTGTGATAATTTGCGATTATTCTTGGTCCAGCGGGCATAGTTGTCTTGAGCAGATATGGAATGATTCTCTTCTTGTAATCTAACGCGCTGCTGTAGTGTTTCATGGTACTTTTGACTCACGTTCCGAGTTTGAGGTGACAATGATAGCTGTGCGATCCATTTATCGTGGTAACTCGAAGTATACTCTAGCAGTTTGCTCAATAAAACGAAGAAAACACAAGCGTATACAACCCAATTACTGGAATCCATTATAATGTATCAATATAACTTTATAGTGTAGTAGTAGCCCTGAACTGTATCCTTCGCCGTTATTCTTTCACCGTAAATTTATATGTTTTTTTTTTTAATTAGTAACTTTTTTTCTTATATTTTGAAGGTCGCAACACGAAGGACCTTTCAACGTTTCAATGAACGGATAAGCGTAAGTGTTGGAGATTGGCAGGTTTAAAGGGCATTTGTTGTTCAAGACTGGTATTAGGCAATGCCACAGGACTTCATTGAGGATCTTCCACACCCAGGGTCATCGGATGATGATAGTGGAACCTACGACGAGTGGATTCCATCATTTTGCTCTAGATATGGCCATGAATACTTTTGCCAAGTGCCTACAGATTTCATTGAAGATGATTTCAATATGACCTCTTTGTCGCAGGAGGTGCCACACTACAGGAAGGCTCTCGATTTGATATTGGACCTAGAGGCCATGAGCGATGAGGAAGATGAGGACGAAGATGCAGATATGGGAACTCAAAATGGTAGTGAAGGTAAACCTCAGTTGGTGAACCGCTCTCTGGCGGAGCATGCAGCAGAGCAATTGTATGGATTGATTCATGCTCGTTACATTTTGACTAAGCCTGGTCTACAAGCGATGGCCGAAAAATTCGACCATAAAGAATTTGGAACTTGTCCCCGTTATTATTGTGGAGGCATGCAGTTGTTACCATGTGGACTCAGTGACACGATTGGCAAGCACACTGTGCGGCTTTACTGCCCCAGCTGTCAAGATCTTTACTTACCTCAATCATCGCGCCATTTATGTATGGAAGGTGCTTATTGGGGGACAAGTTTTCCCGGGGTGTTCTTAAAACACTTTGAAGAATTGGAGGAGTACGTCGAGAGGAAGAACAAGGAGGTGTTCGAGCTGAAAGTTTTTGGATTCAGGATCAATGATGCTGCTGTCAGTGGACCTAGGATGAAATGGTTGAGGCAGTATCCGTCTACACCCGAAGAATGGGAGGAATTTGCTAAATGCGAGTTTGAGATTCCAGAACTACCGGAAACGAATGCATAAAAATTGTTTACAAGAAATGACAACCATCCTTCCCCAACTATGTAAAGTGTTTCGTTGGAATGTACATATAGCTTTTAATGCGTTAAGGTGACCGGTTTGCCGGGCTGCCACTCTTTGATGGCTTTGGCTAAATTTACCCAGTATTTAAGTTCGACAGTTAGTTGTGCCGCCTTATCGTAATCATGTTTTTCGTAACAGTCCCTTAATCGTGATTCTATGTCTTTAATGCGACCTTTATTTTCCCTGTCGATAGCCCTCACATCATCTTCATTTTGTACTTCTTCCAACTGCTCATGGGTGTCCAAGACTTGCATCAGCAAGTTTGGATTACTTTGCATTATCTTTTGGGCCAACTGTTCTTCAGTTAAATCCAGTTTATGTACCAATTTAAGCATGTACTGGGATCTTAACAAAGGCTCTTTCAAAGTGTGGTAGGCCTTATTCAGCAAAGAAGAGTAGTTTCCATCGTTTTTGCTAGTTTCTTCGGCATCGTTACCGCCCAACATGTCCGGATGGTGTTGTGCTTGTAAGTTACGATACTCCTTACGCAATTGCCTCTGATCAAAGGCCCACACAGGGCTCTGCTTAGGGAACGTCTTAGGGAATAGCTCATAAAAAGAACTTAACAATCGTCTTTGCCTCACTAAATTTAACATTGTGATAGATTTCTTGGAATTTTCACTTCTAAGTTTGATGTTGAAGAGTAACAATGTCATTTTAAGGTTCTCCGAATTTATTGTGAAAAAATGACTTGAACTCCAACTTCTAGAACAAATGCCAACGGTTGAAATTCAGCCTTGATAAAGTTAAGCCCTTAAGCGCATATACAGCATGACAGAACGTCTAGTCATTTCAGAGCCTTATTATTTTACCGAACCCACTTCTCACTGCGGATATTGCAGAGGTAAGAAATCTGAAAGACAAAATGATTTCGCTCTCCAATCTTGGTACGATATCCATGCTAAGGGTGGAGACAATGCCAGTGTGGCAAACTGTACGATGGGGGTTCAAGTGGAGCTTATCTCTGTGGAGATGTATGACAGGCTATGCAATATGGGTTTCAGAAGATCTGGACGGTTTCTCTACAAGCCTGATCTATTGAGAAATTGCTGCCGTATGTACACTATTCGAACGACAGCAGAGCAGGTCCGCATTTCCAAGGATATCAAGTCTTGTGTGAACCGATTTAAAAAAACGGTTTTGACCGAGCAAGACCACAAGGGACGTAGTGGCCCCTACAACTATATGAAAGAGATTGTGGAGACAGAAAATAATTCTCAATTATTCCGCACGCGTTTTGAGCCAGCTTTGTATTCTGAGGAGAAATATAGACTATTTGCCAAGTACCAGGAAAAAGTTCATGATGACTACGAGCATAGCCCCAAGTCCTTCAAAAGATTTCTGTGTGATTCTCCGTTCTCTCGTGAAGTAACCAAGGGATCAAAACAGGAGTGGGAGCAATTAAATGACTGGAGGGACTCATCTACTCAATATTTCAAACGGTTAGGTCCAGCACACGAGTGTTATTTTTATAAGGACAAGCTAATAGCGCTGGCTGTTGTTGATATCTTACCCAGCGGTATATCTTCCGTTTATTTCATATGGGACCCAGATTACCGCAAATGGTCCTTGGGAAAACTAAGTGCATTGCGAGAGCTCACTATATGCCACCGCATCAACCGCAAGTATTACTACATGGGCTACTACATTGAGGATTGTCCCAAGATGAATTATAAGGGCCATTACGGTGGCGAACTTATGGATTTGTGCAATTACAAGTATGCACCACTCTGTTTTTTGCAACAGTTTATTGGGAACGGTAAACTTTTTGTTCTTTCTGACAAGTCTGGCTTTTCTGAAGAGTGCAATTTAAATGACCGGCTGAGTGAACCCGCAACAACCTGGCTAAATCTTGAAAAAGTACGCAATGTGGCAGAGGATATTTATGGTGTTGATGGAAGAGCATTTCTCGCAGCCGATCAAGCTGCGGAACAATTATCCCAACGGGGCATCCCTTATGTTAAGGACGCAGTACATGACATCTGTACCCGTGATACCAAACAGAAGGACATCTATCGTATACCTAACGTCGTTCCGGGTCTAGTACCTTTACGTGAAATTTTGCAGCTAGTTTCTCAAGGTAGAATTCATTTACTAAACAATCGTTTGCTATTGTACGATGCCACGGAAGGTAGTATTCGACCAGTGCTAGACTTTGAGAGCGAGTCTCCTCAAATCAAAAGAATAATCTGTAATGTGGTAAGGTTTTTTGGCTTACAGAATACGTTGAATGCTCTAGTCATTGTATAGACACCCTTTTATAGACTTCGCAGCATTTGCATGGTTCAGCGTATGCGCCTTTTGTAGTTGTTTCGGACAGCGATGATGAGAAAACGAAGCGCATACCGAATATCAAACGGGTAAATGACGTTCTGAAGGAAACAAACAAAGTGATAATTGGCTGAAGAGCCCCGACTAGAGATGGACATTGGCCAAGTGGTCACAGTATGCTTGCTTTGGTGGTTACCTTCCTGTAAATATGACTTTCATACTAACAAAATGATCTTCTTTCAATCAGCTCATCGAAGAGCTATACTCCCCCCAACCTTCCCAAGATGTCAGTAAAATTCAACAAGAATTGCAAGTGATCCAGAAATCTAGTGAAGGATTTGCATTGGCGAATGAATTGCTAAATGAAGCTGCTTTTTCACCCCATGTCAAATATTTTGGAGCGCTCACTCTGACTGTTCAACTCAGTACGCACGTAGATTCCTACGATTCATTATGGAAGTTGTTCAAGGCCAATTTAATCCACTTGGTTAAGTATTGTAGCCAATATCTAGAGGATGCTACAAAGTATGCTCCCTTACTCATCACCATCAAGAAATTAATGTCGAATTTGTCATTGATTTTTACCAATATCAACGAGCTCGGTAACGTGGAAACCAGCGATTCAACCGTTACTCATTGGAATAATCCTGTAAATACGTTGATACAGTTGCTCACTCATCGTAGAATGCTCGAATCTGAGAATTGGATGGATACCACGGACTCAAATAATTTGTTGCATCGTTCGATAAACAATCCCCTGTCTTATAGTGAATTAATGCAGTTTATTGATACCTCTGAAATTTGTAACAGGTTGGCATTAATGTTCACGGAAATTATTGTTGAAGATCTAATAAAACTCCAGTCAAAGAAGACATCCATGAACAAGGTTTACGAACTGGTCCATGAGCATTTATATATATCCACCATGGCATTGATAGATGCTAATTTGTCCGGGTGGGCAGCTTCTGACGACATTCTTTACAGTTGTATCAATGCCTGGGTTAATTACATCTCGATGGCAAGAAATGTTTCTCCCCACGGTCGTATGGATTTGAGCGAAATGTTCGACCATATGGTCAATAGGATGTGCCTATCCTCTCAGGCCACTGATCAATTTTATCAAGCAGAAAAAATTCTAGGTATTTTTGCTAATATCTTCGCCAACGACCCTATTCTGATGGGACATCCACAGCGTGAGCAGCTCGAAGTGATTTTCTTGGGTGTTTCTAGGTCAGGAATTGCCGACGCGGCCAAAAATACTTGGATGTTGCATTATATGAATCATCTAGTTGATAATGAGATGTCGGACGAGTTGAAAGAACTTGCGGTGTGTGTTGTTGACTTTCTGCTGATCAACACGCTTGACATGTGCAATAAACTCTTTACAGTTGTGTCTGGCCCAACTATGGATCATGAAAATTTGCAGCAATACACTAAAGTCCTTTTGCAATTGACGAATTTTCCTCTTACTCCCGTGACACAAGAGTTTTTTTCAGTTAGAATGGTCGACTTTTGGTTAGATTTAGCTGATTGCTATTCTAATACAGTGGCAGAAACACTAACTGAGCAAGCCCCACAATTAGCCATTGAAATTTTCCAGCAAGTTGTCAATATTTATCTTCCCAAGATTAGTCTACTTAACAAGCAAAAAGTTATGGAAAATGATGATGACGGCACGTTGATGCATGAATTTGATGATTTCAGATCTGCAATTTCAGACCTCATGGGATCTCTATGGTCCATTCTTGGAAATGACAAGTTGACAAATATTTTGATCACGGGTATTAGCGATAATACGATCTCTACGGACGGAAATCAGAATGTCGATATTTTTGAAATAGAAGCAATGTCGTTTCTGCTCAACACATTGCTTACGGACATGAACTTGGCAGAGAGCCCGTGGGTGTGTGACGTGCTTGATTCTTGTAAATTTTTTGTCAGAAATATCCTTCTGCTTTTCCAAGCGGGATACCAAAGCTCTGGCGATTCTGACGCCGGAAGAGCGCTCAAGCAAGATTTCGTCCGAACAAGCTCAACATTAATAGGCACGATGGCAGGCTATTTTCAGCAATCGCCATCACAGCTGAGTGCTTGTATAGATTCACTTTTCCAAGGCCTAGAGAGATGTACTATTTCCGCTTCAGCAAATGACAAGAAATTGAACGATAGGATGGAAGTCATGATTATTAAAGCTATCTCTACTTTGTGTGGTACATGTCGCAGAGAGCTGCTGCCGTATTTGCCGCAATTTGTCACTGTTTTCAATACAATAATGAGGCCAGATGCAAATATCTCAAATTTTACCAGGGAGAAATTAACCCGATCCATGGGATATATTATTGAATCTAAAGTTGAAGATGGTCCTGAGAAACAGGCAAGCTGTATTTTTGAAGTCGTCAACTCGGTGGAAAGCTACACGCAAGGAATTTTGGGCTCTTCCCACTCACCATCGGAGCAAGAAAGGAACTATGTTCAATGTCTGCTGTCTTGTATTGCTGAATTAGGCACCTCTATGATTCATCCTGCTGAGATTGAGAACGACAGTTATTCGCATAATTTAACTGAGTTTCAAAAGTTTTGGCAAAATGACCCGATGCAGATTTCTTACAAAGTCATGAACTTGATTGAGACGGTCTTGTCAAACTCTGCTTACGCGAAAGACATGGCTTTTGTGGAGGTTTCATGTCTTATCCTAGGAAACGCATTGGACTTGCCCAGCGAAGAGCCGCATTTCCTCAGATATTCCATGAATGACATAATGACGTTTTTGCTTAAACACAGTTCCGTCACCGAAATAGCGTCAGCTCTCCCTTATTATGTGTATTTGCTTGAGAAATTAATCAAAAGATACAAAGAACTTTTGACTCCTCAGGATTTTGATTTCATCTTTGAAAATTTTTTCTCAAAACATTACCAAGCCGCTATTATTCATGACCCTGATCTCATACAAACCATGATAAATTTTGTTAATAGCGTGCTAGATTGCAAGCCGGCTCTCGCCATACACGGGACCTACTGGGTGTCATTCATTCTGCCTGAATTTGTCAAATATTTGTCCGCTAAAGAGAAATTTACCATCGTTGCCGTCACCAAGTTTTGGGTCAAAACTCTCAACAATAAGAAATATCTACGTGAAGATTACACCGTTGTACAGCAGCAAATCATAGCCATGGGCCAGGAAGTTATTTTCCAGGCCTTGTTCGGTCTGTATCACTGCCAAAGGTCAGATTTAAACAGCTATGCAGATTTATTGAGAACAATGGTGGCCAAGTTACCACTTCAAACGCCAAAATGGCTTGTTGCCACGCTGCCTAATATATGCAACAACAACACGGCACATGAGAAACTTGTCAGCAAATTATCAGTGACAAGAGGAAGTAGGGCTGCATGCAACATTATAGTCGAGTGGTGGCTTTCTTGTAATGCCTTGCCCAGCTTATGACCAAAATTTAGATAGACTTTGAATTTTAGCAGCTCGTTTTGGTTTTTTTTTATTTTATTTTATTTTTTCTTTTCTTCCTGTGTCAGTGTTAGAAAAGAAGGCGAGGTGTTGCATCTTTCACTTCCCCGAAAAAATGTTGATAGTAGCACCAGTACATACTTCATGGAGATTGAAATCTAAATAGTCAAATCGAAGTCTTAGGAAATACGAGGGCCTACTAGACTTTGGAAGCTCGAAGGGATTTCAAAATTATGAGAATTGTCAAGTTTCCTTGGCTGTCACATAGGGAGGAGCGCCGCAAATATGAAGTTTACACAGTGGACGTGAGTCCAGATGGTAAACGTATAGCTACTGGAGGTCTCGATGGAAAGATTCGAATATGGTCGGTGGACTCTATCCAGAAGGCTGCAAAAGAGCAAGGGTTGAAGCATATTGTAGATGAGGAATTGAGGAGGCCCCTAGCGAGTATGAGCAGACACACAGGGTCAGTCACCTGTGTGAAATTCTCGCCAGATGGGAAATACCTTGTCAGCGGTTCAGATGACCGCATAGTGCTAATATGGGCCAAGGAAGAGGAGCAGAGAACAGAACCCATTTTCGGATCAGAATATGAGAAGGAACATTGGATGGTGCGAAGAAGATTAGTGGCTCATGATAATGACATTCAAGACATTTGTTGGGCGCCCGACTCTAGCATTTTGGTCACGGTGGGTTTAGATAGGTCTATTATTATTTGGAGTGGCTCTACCTTTGAAAAAATTAAAAGATTTGATGTGCATCAGTCATTGGTCAAAGGTGTCGTTTTTGATCCAGCAAACAAATATTTCGCAACTGCTTCGGATGATAGAACTATGAAGGTGTTTAGATACCACAAAGCCGGCGATTTGGCATTTACGATTGAGCATGTAGTGACAGAGCCTTTTAAAGCATCGCCACTGACCACATATTTCAGGAGGCCCTCATGGTCGCCCGATGGTCAGCATATCGCTGTACCAAATGCCACTAATGGACCTGTTAGCTCAGTGGTGATTGTAAACAGAGCTAATTGGGATACCAATATAAGTTTAATAGGTCACGATGCGCCAACAGAAGTGGCTAGATTTAATCCGAGATTATTTGAAGTGCAAGAAGGCAGAACTCTTAGCCAAGAAGGAGAGGAAAAACAAAAGAACCAGAGTGAAGAAGTAGAATCAATCGTGGCAACTGCCGGTCAGGATAAGACACTTGCATTATGGAGTACCAGCAAGGTACGCCCCATTTTTGTTGCATATGATATTTGCCAAAAATCAATTACAGATATGGCGTGGACCCCACAAGGTGATACACTTTTTATCAGCTCGTTGGATAGTTCCATAACAATTGTCTTGTTTGACAAGGATGAGTTGGGTAAAGCAATCCCATTGGAAAAAAATATAGAACAGTTGCATAGGTATGGAGTGGACAAGGACTCTTTGGATTTCCCTGAAAGTGTCAAACAACTTTCACTGGAGGATGAGGCAAGAAAGTGGAGGCCGAAACCTAAAACGCAGAGTGGATTTTTAGAATCAAGAGTTGGTGTCAAAGAAGCGGATCAGCCCAATCCAAACGGAGAATCTACACCTCAGACTAAAAATGACAACGTTAATATTTTGATACCGAAGCGCAAGAAAGAAAGTAAGTTAAATCAAACTATAGTCAAAGATGGACGCAAGAGAGTGGCTCCGACTTTACTCTCATCTGGATATTCTCCCATTAAGCAGATCTCTTCATTTGACAGTACCAGCGGGGGAGTTTCTAAACCACCAGCAAAGAAAAAACCACTTTCCTTGAATATGCACGGAATCGAGGGCAAATTGAGTCTCCAATCTTTCCCGATGCCTCGGTTGGGTATACACACATTGATCATGGGAATGAAGGAAAGAGATAGAGATATTTTTTACAAAGAAGCAAATGCCCTTTCGCAATCGCAAACAGATGGCGATGAACTTTCGTCGGGCATGGAAGGCAGGTTCCAAACCACTGACGTGGATGTGCAAGAGGATGAGTATGGTATGACTTTGAACGCCAAGCTGATACCGGAAAAAGTATGGAGCGAAGAACCTAACACAAGGTTTTTAAAAACATCAGGAGTGTTAGCCGATACTGATGCTGTGCTTTTAGAATGCGGTAACTTCGATGAATTTTATTTATTGGAAATTCGGAACGGCGTGGAAAGATCAATACAATTCGATACAGAAGCACTGCTGGACAATCCAACACGAATACTGGGCTATTATAGGGGACGAAGGACCATTGAATTATTCATACCGGAAGTAGTCATATGTGCCGTGGGATCGATAACTTGCAAATCCTGGTGCTTGGCCACCGCGAATGGGTCCATTTATTTCATATCTCACCAAGGACAGTACCGTCTGCCTAAAGTAAGTCTTGGGCACAAAGTTATCAAATTTGTCACACAGGATGAATATCTGGTTGCCCTTACGGAAAGAGGTTTGTTCTTTGTCTGGAATTTGAAGACCATGAAATTGCTTCATAAAAACATCCCCATTCTTCCCATCCTATGCGGTGAACCCGTTGAGGGTAACAAAATTCGTACTAGCAAGCGTATAAAGAGTTTTTCCCCAGGCCCAAATGCCATGTCACTCCTACTTCAAGTGACGAATCCAGATATCACCTATGAATGGCTTGGAGAGCTGGGCTGCTGGTGTGAGTACAATAGATAGTTCTTGCATATTTATGAATCCGTGACTCAGTCAATAATTTCCGATTTTTTTATCAGGTGTCCCTCGTGATGTCGATGAACTTCACACGACGAAATGTTGCAGAGAGCCGGTACCGGCGCATCGTAGACATTTTGAGCGGTACCGGATCCAGGCCGTAACCGGCATCGTAAGGCCCGGACTTGAAAAAGTATTGATAATGGCAGGTATATTAAGGCCAACTTATCCAAATCATAAGATCAAGAATATATCAGTAGCCCTCCAAAAGCTTAAATTTATTTAAGAGCTACTAAGTCATCGTTGTTCTTAACGAAGATGTCTCAAGTTGCTTCGAAACATCCCCAGACCTTATATGACAAGGTCTTCAATGATCACCTTGTGAAGAAAGACGAAACTGGATCGTGCTTATTGTACATTGACAGGCACTTGGTTCATGAAGTGACCTCTCCCCAGGCTTTTGAAGGCTTGAAAAATGCAGGGAGAAAGGTTAGAAGAAATGACTGTACCCTCGCTACTGTCGACCATAATATTCCAACAGCTTCGAGAAAGAGCTTCAAGTCTATAGCAACTTTCATTGATCAGGCAGACTCGCGTTTGCAAGTGGAGACATTGGAACAAAATGTTAAAGATTTTGGTGTTACCTACTTCGGCATGACTGAGTCAAGACAGGGTATTGTTCATGTTATCGGCCCAGAACAAGGATTTACACTGCCAGGTACTACTGTAGTCTGTGGTGACTCTCACACCTCCACTCACGGTGCGTTTGGCGCGTTAGCCTTCGGTATCGGTACTTCTGAGGTGGAGCATGTTTTAGCAACACAGACTCTTATCCAGAGTAAGTCTAAGAATATGAGAATAATGGTGGAGGGTGACCTATCGCCAGGCATCACTTCCAAAGATTTAATATTACACATTATTGGTGTTATTGGTACTGCTGGTGGTACTGGTTGCGTTATGGAATTTGCAGGCAAAGCTATCGAAGATTTGTCAATGGAAGCTCGTATGTCCATGTGCAACATGTCCATCGAAGCCGGTGCTAGAGCTGGTATGATTAAGCCTGACGAGACCACTTTCAATTACGTGAAGAATAAACCATTGGCACCAAAGGGTGCAGAATGGGATAAGGCCGTGGCTTACTGGAAGACTCTACACACAGATGAAGGCGCCGTCTTTGATCACGAGGTGATTATCAAGGCGGCTGACATTGTACCAACCATAACTTGGGGTACCTCTCCTCAGGATGCTCTACCTATCACAGCTTGTGTCCCCGATCCATCAGAGGTGACTGATCCCATAAAAAAGGCTGGTATGGAAAGGGCCCTGAAGTATATTGGATTAACTCCTAAGACTCCACTTAAGGATATTAAGATTGATAAGGTTTTCATTGGCTCGTGTACGAACTCTCGTATTGAGGACTTGAGAAACGCAGCCGCTGTAGTCAAAGGTTACAAAATCGCGGACAACATAAAAAGGGCTATGGTAGTCCCAGGTTCTGGATTGGTAAAGGCTCAGGCTGAAAAGGAAGGTTTGGATCAAATTTTCAAGGATGCAGGATTTGAGTGGAGAGAAGCTGGCTGCTCAATGTGTTTAGGTATGAATCCAGACATTTTAAGCCCAGAGGAACGTTGTGCCTCGACCTCCAATAGAAATTTCGAGGGCCGTCAAGGTGCCAAATCACGCACACACTTGATGTCACCAGCTATGGCTGCCGCAGCTGGTATTGTAGGTCATTTTGTCGACATTAGAGAATTCGAATACAAAAATGGTGACGTGCCCAAGGTCGCTGTCGGTCAGGAGGAAGAAGACAAGGCACTGCAGGAAGCCGTTTATGCGCATGAGAACGAAGTTATGCAACCGGACGAGGTAAGTGAAGAGAAGGCAGAAGAAGAAGTCGACGATATTCCTGTTGATGGACCTGAAACTAAGCTTGGCGCGAGCAATGATACTGCTTCATCAGCTGGTCTGTCGCCATTTTTGACACTTGAAGGTATTGCTGCACCTTTGGACAAAGCAAATGTCGATACTGATGCTATTATTCCAAAGCAGTTTTTGAAGACAATTAAAAGGACTGGTCTCTCGGCTGGTTTGTTTTATGAATGGCGTTTCACCAAAGACTCCCAAGGTAAGGATCAACCAACTGATTTCGTTCTCAATGTGGATCCTTACAAAAAGGCTAAAATTTTGGTAGTCACTGGCGACAACTTTGGTTGCGGTTCTTCGAGAGAGCACGCTCCATGGGCCTTGAACGACTTTGGTATCAAGTGCATTATCGCACCTTCGTTCGGTGACATTTTCTATAATAATTCCTTCAAGAATGGTATGCTTCCAATCAGGCTGAACCAGCAGATCATTGAGGAAAAGTTGTTCCCTCTAGCTAAGGCAGGTAAGTCCCTAGTCGTCGATCTTCCAAAACAGCAGATTTCCTCGGCTGACGGTACCGTCCTAGTGGATCACTTTGAAGTTGAAGAATTTAGAAAGCACTGTTTAGTTAATGGTTTGGATGACATTGGTTTAACTTTGCAAAACGAGGCTTTTATTGCGAAGTATGAAGCGATCCGCAGGGACAAATACTCCTTTTTGGAAGGTGGTTCCAGACTAATTAAACCTGTTAAGGGATCTAAAAAGAGCCCATTTGGCGTCACTGCTCAAGAGTGGTAATCTTTGCTTCAGAATATGGACGCTCACTGACCTGAAATGCTTGATAAAATTTTACTTAGAGCAGCCCTCAAAGCCGCAGTCTCTATCAATTATTTATTATTCATCATTTACTTATGATGTATTATTTATTACTTATCTGTAATTTATTTCCTGGAAAATTCATTTCGAAAATTACATTAGCGATTGCGGTTGCCCATTATTGGTGAATTGTTTTGTTTGTCAATTTCATGCAACCTTCTTGTAGCTAAACCACTTATCGTTTGTGAACTATCAGGTAAGTCGACAAAACTGACCCAAACTACAGTACTGTCTCTTCTTGTCCCCATTCATTAGAAGAGGGTTGCTTGAGGAAAACCAACATTTAATATTTCAACTAATTATACATCACTATGTTCACATTAGAATCCGAAAGGATTATCGGCCGTAGCATTGAATAGATTAGCTTGCTTAGGCTGTTGTGTTGTTTGCTGTGATTGCTGCGGCCCGTTTCCGAACCCAAAACCAGTTGGCTGTGATTGCAACGGGGTCTGCGAGAAAGACATATCTTGCATTCCCTGTGTAGCACTGTCAATGCCAGCATTAAATGATGTATTGGTAAATGGCTGTTGCATTGGCCCCCCAGTGAATTGATTCTGAGAGACAGCCTGACTGTTTTGTTGGAAGCCGCCAGGCGTTTGACCTTGTTGTGCCAAGCCAGCAAACCCATTTGTCGCTTGCATTTGCATTGGAGCGCCTGGGTTATTGTAAGAGTTTTGTTGGAAACCTCCTGCCATTTGAGGACCACCAAAACTTGTTTGTGGCATTGTGTTTGCTCCACCTGTCATGTTGGCGCCGCCAAAGCTAGTCTGTGGCATCATGTTTGCGCCACCGGTTATATTAGTGCCAAAACTTGTCTGGGGCAGCATATTAGTGCCGCCAGTTATATTAGGACCACCAAAGCTAGTTTGGGGCATTATATTTGCGCCGGTCATGTTAGAGCCTCCAAATGAGGTCTGGGGTAGCATATTGGCGCCACCAGTCATGTTAGGAGCTCCAAAACTGGTTTGCGGCAACACATTATTTCCACCCACCATGCCAGGCCCAGCGAAGCTAGTTTGGGGCACCATATTCGCACCACCGATTATGTTAGTACCTCCGAAGCTGGTTTGTGGCAGCATATTAGCACCGCCAGTCACGTTTGCGCCGAAACTGGTCTGAGGCATCATACCTGTTCTTTGCAAAGGCACAAGGTTACCAGTGGCTTGCATTGGCAAACCGCCCGTTCTTTGCAATGGGACAAGACCGCCTGTTCTTTGAATTGGCAGAGCCCCTCCGGTGGCCTGCATTGGAATAGCACTACCAGTTCCTTGTATCGGCATTAAACCACTTCCCGTCTTCTGTACAGGCAGTACTGAGCCAAGCCTGGGCAAAGCACCGCCAGTGATTTGTGTGGGCAAAGTACTACCCATGTGCTGAGCTCCAAAAGTAGTTTGCGGCATCATGGCGGAAGTACTCGTACTGGGGAAAATGGAATTCGTCCGCTGAGGCTGTAAAACACCTCCAGTAGTCATAGATTGGATAACACCGGTATTTTGAGGTTGGAACATTGTATTGGTGTTCTGGGATTGGAAAGCAGCACCAGTGCCCACTGGAAGCAAGCCTGCATTAGTTCTTTGAGGTTGCATAAAGTTACCTGTTGCCTGCAGACCTAAAGGTAGCAGACCTGAGTTTGTCTGCTGAGGTTGCATAGCCCCACCAGTGACTTGCGCACCAAATGTCGTCTGTGGCATAACCATTCCTCCAGTACGTTGCATGGACATCATTCCACCCGTAGTAATAGGCATCATAACAAAACCTGTCGTTAGAGGCAACAAATTATTTCCACCCGTCTTGAAAGGATTCATTGGCTGCAAAGTGGTACTTCCAGTAACTGCGGCAGACAATGGAACAGGCTGGCTTTCACTGCCAGTTTTTACCGGCTCCAGATCTTTCAACTTGGGTTCCGGAGGGGCTGAATATTCCTTCTTTTTGGGTTCTAAGGGGCGCAGGTCAATCAAATCTTGCATCGAACCAGTAAATTCGGCGTTGTTATCGGAACCATTGGCCTCGGCTTTAGCTGCGGGTTTAGCAGCCCAAGTATCATCTTCAGCTCCCTGAGTGGGAGTGCTCGTGGCAGGCCCTGCTGCGACTATGGGTACGGATGAACCCGCGGTTTGCTTATCGCCTGTACTTGGAACACCTGCACCTTGTGGCAACAAATTCTGCGTCAATGGGAGAGCCGCTGCCGTGCCTGTGTTGGCTACCTTCAAAGATCCATCAGGCTCCGAAAACATACCACCAGTTGCTTGAACTTGAGGAATTTGAGGTTCTCTATTAAACTTCTTGTCCAAATATTTCATTACTCTTACGATGTCGCCTTCACGCAACCCGAGAGTTCTCATCATTGATTCATTGATGTCCTTCATCATATCCTCACTGATCTGTTCTCTTTCAAAATTGATTGTGTACCTTTGGCAATTACTAACGTCCACGCCGCAGTTGAGGAAGAACTCGAACCAGTCATATTGAGGCTGATAGTTCAAAGAAACGTTATTTGTACCGCCAGTGGATTGCGGCCGAGGAGGCTTTGGAGGTGGTGGCTGCTCGGCGCCACGCATTCTGGCTCTTTCCTCGTCTAACAATTCTCTTGCTTTTCTCAACTCTTCCAACTCCTTTTCCCTCAACCACCTATCATGTTCCTTATCTTCTTGCTCTTTCGTTCTTCTTCTCCGGTCGTGCTCATTTCTTGCGTCTCCTCCTCCTGCCTCTTTCGACTTGAATTTGTCCAAGCTAAAGCCGGTAGTACGCTCCACATAAATTAAATCTCCATCAGAAAGCTTCTCGGCAGCCACAGCAATTTTCACACCATTAACTTTGTGCAGATGAATTTTACCCTCTGAACAACCGATGAACTGAGCTTCGACTTTGAAAGAACCTGACCTATCAGACCATATACGACATTTTTTGGGATCAGGGAAGTCACTTTTGGAAGCGCTACTAGTAGACTTCTTGGCCGACATGGAGGACGATCTTCTTCTATGAGAGCTTCGTTTGTCTGCACTGGCCTCACTTAAACTTTGTGCCTCATCATCTCTCCAACTGCTACTACCACCAGTTCTTCCTTTACGGGTGGCTTGCTTTGCATTATATTTGTCCGTATTACCTGTAATCTTTCTAAGAGACCCTAGGAAGCCACCGCCACTGCTGCCGCCCTTTTCCTTGATGGGTTCAATGAATTGTGAAGGTACAACACCTCTTTTACCATTAGAAGCCAGCTCACACATCCACCAATCTTTAGACTTCTTATCGTTTATAATGTTGACCACTTGCCCTTCCTTTACGGTCAGTTCATCCTTAGACTCTGCCATAAAATCGTAAAGAACTGTGCCTTGTCTCTTCGGCTTAGATGCGGCCTCGATTTCACGAAAAGCCGGATCACGCTGTGCTCCCTTATATTCTCCGAGAACCGTCATAATCTCAGCGCAAGTATCGTTGCTACCTGCATGTAAC
Source organism: Zygosaccharomyces bisporus (assembly GCA_003707595.2). Classification (NCBI taxonomy): domain Eukaryota; kingdom Fungi; phylum Ascomycota; class Saccharomycetes; order Saccharomycetales; family Saccharomycetaceae; genus Zygosaccharomyces; species Zygosaccharomyces bisporus. The sequence continues at coordinate 19,387 of PPKA02000040.1, forward strand.
TCCAAACTTTTAAAAGGATCAACAAAGTCCAGGAAAATGTGCTTTTTTTCACTGTCGTAGGATGTCAGTTTATCAATAGACCACTCTTCGTGAGGACCTGTTGACGGTTCAAAGAACACTTTATTATTCCCAACGGTCAACTTACACTTGTGTTTCTTACGGCCGTCCACTTCAGCAATGGACCAAGTGTGATAGTCGGACTTGAGCCCTCTATTTTCGTAACTGTCGTGGTGGCTGGAAAGATCATTCGCGCTGCGGTTGTTGGCCATATCCCTTCCATAATCATTATCGTCGTCCTTCAAAGATGATTTGCTGCGGAAACTGTCTCTCGATCCCAAGGCGCCTCTAGAGATTCCCAATCCAGGACCACCGGTAGAAGTGGGCCTAACAGGCTTGACAGGTGGGATGTCCGCCGATTCTTCGTCGTTTCTCGAAGGCAGTGGCGACGCATCATGATCTTTCGATGGTAAAGACGACTCGTCGCGCGTTCTTGCCGGCAGCGGAGGTTCCTCATCATGGTCCCTTCCTGGTCTTGTAGGAAGTGTAGGGGAATTTTCTGCCACTTGTGGACTGGCAGAAGCTGTCCTCATTGGGTGCTGAGGAGGTGGTGGAAATGCAGTTGCAGCAGCCGGGGACATGATAGGAGGTGCAATTGGAGCAGGTGCAGTTGCAGCGGGTGCCGCCGAGGGTGCCGCTGGAGGAGCGATGGGCACGGGTTGAGATGGGGCACTCTGTGCTGTAGGGGCGGACCCACTAGCTGGCTCCACATAGTTCCCTGGAATAAACCCATATTGACCTGATGTCTGAGATTGGACCAGAAGCCAATCCTGATCCTGGTCATCGAAGACGTCAAACAACTCGTTTTCATGAAATGTAATTTCTTCGCCAGGATTTTGCGCCTCTTCGTAGTCATAAATGGCCTTAACCGTACTGATGGCAGTAGCTGCTTCCACATAGTTCGATGGTACTAAACCTGTGGGTTCCTCGGCATCAAGCCCTATGACTCTTTTCTTGACCGTCCACCAGTCATCTACATCGCTTTTCTCCAAAACGTACAGCAGATCATTCTCCTGAATAGCCAATTCCTCATCAGTTTGCGGTTCATAGTCGTAAAGAGCCCTCACTACTCCTATGAACACCGTCATATCAAGCTCCCTTCAATTAGAGCTCGAAGCGGAAATCAAATGCCGTTTTATTCTGACCACCGTCGTCGCGAAAAGTAAGAAAATAGAACTGCACTGCTGTCGAAACTTCAATGCTAGCCACAATGGCTCTTATGATACGTAGTGAAAGGCTAAAATCTACCTTGTGTTCGACAGCTTCCGTCCCAGTCTTTTGGTCAGTTGGCCTCTTAGCTACAAGATCCAGAGGCAGAAAGGGGGCAGAGAAGACAGGCAGAACCATTGAATTTTTCAACATTTGCGGGTAACATACTTCGTTGGATGTTATATAAAGATGAGGCCTCAGACAAGATCAACGGCTTTCAACATACCATATTAACCCGTCGAGGCTGTATTAAATGTCAGCAGTATTCTTCCATCAATTTAACCTATACTTGTTGGCTGGTTATTCCCTTGCATCCTAGTCTTTCGACTAGGTTTGTTGGCTGGCAGCAACTCCCTTCTCGAGGTCCTCCCTCAGATCCGCAAAAAGGCCGACCTTGAATAGTAGTTCAAATAGCACAAAGTAGGGTGCCTCCACCACACTCTGTACGAGGTTATCCAGCAGTGCTGGTTTGCGACGTTCAAAATAACCATGGCCGATAAATTGAAATATCCAGCCCAGCGCAAAGAGTCCCACTTGTGTGGGCAGCGAGAGCTGAATCCCACCGCTATCCAGTCCCCGTAATAGAAGGGTGAAGAGCAATGAAGCCAGGATCCCCGGAAAAAAGCACAAATAAATGTAGTAGAGAGCGTACGCGGTACTAAAGAGATGTGCCAGGGTGATTCCATGGCTCAAACTCACACGATGGAGAATGCATACGGTACTGAAGAGAATAGTAGGGACGAAGACCATGTGTATGCGGACATTAGTCCGCTGGTGGTGGTAGAGTTTGTAATGGAGTAGCTGAGTGCGCAGCAAAGAACGCCTAGTGCTCATGATGATGGGATTATTAGGAAGGAGATCTTTGAGAATTGGTCCTCAATCAATCAAGATATAATAAGGGTACGGGTTGTATTCGTATATGTATATACGTAGCTCCCCCATTCACGTGGCGCTAGCTCTGCGGGTAATGTGAGATGATTTGATGAGCTGCATTATAGCTTACAACAAAGGTGATCGATCTGAAAGATATCCAATCGCATGTTCGCAACTTCGATCTCCAGATTACTGACTACACAGATGACCTACCAGGTGAACGAAGGTTGCATTTGCTATAAATCTAAATAAAAACATTTGTGATAGAAAAGATGATGGAGATGATCTCTGTCAGCTTATTAGCTTGCAAATGGTGCGCCATCACACGTCGTGATGCCACTGCCACTGTATAACTCTCCAAACTGCTGATCGTTGCAAGGCGTGCGGATTTAGCTCAGTAGGGAGAGCGCCAGACTGAAGACAACTTCAGTCAAGTAATCTGGAGGTCCTGTGTTCGATCCACAGAATTCGCATTTTTTGGCTGATATTTGTCCAAATTGACGCTGCAAGGTTTCCAATACTTCTTCCCTGGGCTGCCTTTGCAATTGCGAGGTGATTTCTTGAACAAGGCATACAATTTCTGATGGTTACATTTCCATACATAATTGAAATACCTTTCCCTTATAAATTATCGATAAGCGACAGCTACTATCAAGAGTGAAAAAATTAAGAAGAGGGTTCATTCGAATATACTCCGGCGCGTGGCTGGATGCCGGCGAATCCATAATAGTCAAATTGGAGTACGTCTTTCGGCTAACTCCCTGTTTCTACAATCTGCATTTTTTATGAAAGGTGAGGGAAACTCCTCGATGAAATTCTTTTACCATACCTCCTTTTTGAACCGCTTTTTTTGGTCTGTTTTTCAAACTAATATCCCCTTGAGCGATTGCATATCGCATAAGCGTGCTTGAGAAGTATAAAGACTATCACCTCAGGCACAACTTTCATCATCATTACCTAAAATATGACTATCAGTACTGGCTCAGTAAAATCGACTAAATCATCTTCTCAAAAAAAGACATCAATATTAATAAGCCTACGAACAGTTGACTTGGAGGACGGGTAAAAATTCTTGGACAAGTGGACACCAAAGCTTTTTTTTTAATACGTAGCTAATGTTGCCAAGTCCTCGTTCTGAATTGTGTCGCCATATCACTGTCATTTGTTACGAATTACCTGTCTTTGAATTAAAGATACATTTTGCCACCTTTAATTGATAAACCAGAACATTGAGATATCAATTGAAAAACAACCAACTCATTTAAGCTCCTCTACAATATGTCTGGTGCAGCAGCTGCCTCTGCTGCAGGTTATGATAGACATATTACTATTTTCTCCCCTGAAGGTCGTCTTTACCAAGTAGAATATGCCTTCAAAGCTACAAACCAGACTAGCATAAACTCGCTGGCCGTTAGGGGCCAAAGTTGCTCCGTGATAATAAGTCAAAAGAAAGTTCCTGATAAGTTATTGGATCCTTCCACTGTCTCTTATATTTTCAAGATTTCTAGGACGATCGGTATGGTCGCCAATGGCCCCATACCAGACGCCAGGAATGCAGCACTAAGAGCCAAAGCGGAAGCTGCTGAGTTCAAGTATAAATATGGATATGAGATGCCCTGTGATGTTTTGGCTAAGCGTATGGCGAATTTGTCGCAGATCTACACGCAGAGAGCTTACATGAGACCGCTCGGTGTCATACAGACGTATGTGGCCGTTGACGAAGAGTTGGGTCCTAGTATTTACAAATCGGATCCTGCGGGCTATTATGTTGGTTACAAGGCTACTGCTACGGGTCCCAAACAGCAAGAAATTACTACAAGACTAGAGAATTACTTCAAAAACACAACAGAGAACCGCCTTGAGGAAGAATCGTGGGAGAAGGTAGTGGAATTTGGCATCACCCAATTGACAGATTCCCTAGGTACTGAGTTTTCCAAAAAGGACATAGAGGTCGGTGTTGCCACTGAAGACCGTTTTTTCACTTTGAGCGAGGACGAGATCGAGGAGAGGCTGGTGACTATTGCAGAGCAGGATTAGAATGATTAAATAGCAGTAGTCTATGTAAAAGAGCATTAGTGTCTATTGTTGCACACGTGCTTCCTCAAGCGATGCATGCGGTGAGATCCAGTGAATTTGCTGCCGCATTTTTTACATAAAAGCGATTTGCGTATCGCAGGTGATGGCGTGCCGTTGTGAGAATTGTCTTGAGGGGGATCCATGGGTACCGCTGTGGCACGGCGAAAATTGTTGGCCATAAAAGAGTCGTAAACCTGTAATGCGCTTTCGCACTCTAGCGATTTGTGGAAATAATGAGCAAAATCTATGCTAGAGAGGGATTCTAGCTGTCTTTTCGGCACGTATCCGCCAAGAAGTGTATGGCTTAAGTCATAGCTTGCGTTGGATGCTTCATCCAGATCTACCTTGCCTCCCAAATATCCATGCACTGTAACTTTCTTCCTTCTGGTCTCCTCGTTGGCATTATTAGGTATCATCTGGGTCTGTTTGTCATCTTCTGCCTTAATCAGCTCAGTCAACTCTTGTGGATTTAAGCTAACTTCTTGGGAGCATTCAAAAGCTGCAAGACCACCTATAACGTCGTAATAGCTCTTCCTCTTAGATTGGTGAGAGTTCATTGAACTGGTTGTCTCTGCCTCTTTTTTTTCGTTCTGAATGGCGATGACTCGTTGATGAAATAAGTTACGTGCATTTGCAAGTATAAACTGTTTATAGCACGAGTCACGTGACTAAGATAGTATTGAACGCATATAAGTTATGTAGCTGTCACTGGACTAGACTATTGTTCATTTTTGTTGGCATTTCGTTCTGTTAGATCTTATAGAATGAAAGGGATGAAAAGATAGGGGCAATGCTGGCAATAGATGTCCCAATCTTTACCGTACTTCTTTTGGCATTTTGTTTGATCCCTGATGGCCCTATGGACCAATACTACAAAGAAGAAAGCGGGGAAAAACCAGGGAAATACCGAGTTAAATCCACAGGAAAGAGCCCAGACAAGAGATTGAATCCAGTCTGCGGTATAGTGGATTTTTCTGGCGTATTTGTACCACCCATCGATGAGTAAATAAGAACCATTGGATGTAACCATATATTTGGGATTCTCGAGCACCTGGTAAGGCAAAAAGGGAAATGTCTTCCTCACACGCTTGTCACCAGCCATCTGCTTCCTGAAAGAGTTTTTTTGGCCATTAGTGGTATCGAAAAAATAGTAGGCACCTAACAAGGTCACATACAATCCAATGTTGTAGACCGAAGACCATTGATACTCAGAGGGGTCATGATAATACAAGTACAGTGTGCAGTGACAGTAGGTGTAAGGAACACCAGCAATGTTCCAAAAGATTAGCATAAAGCCAAATTTCTCGTATGCCATGTCCCAAGTGGGTACGATGAGTTCCTCGCCCTTGGCGCAGGCATTGGCATAAAGCCAATGTGCCAGCAAAACGACGCCCATTTCAGGTGTAACATACCCGTACGTTTCATATTGCTTCAAAGAGGCACCTAAGGTGATGTAAAACAAAGTAAACCAAGGTAAACGCACTTCGAAAAACATCTTCAAATCCAGGATGCCCCAACGAGGGTTCAAGGGAGCTCCCATAAACATATCATAAATTGGATTGCCAGTCATACGATGGTAGTCCTTGGTCACAAGCATGGTCCATACATATAGTCCAATTGCAAAAGCAAAACCGGATATGATAGCACAGGTCATAATTTGTCCAAACATGTCAATGATGGTATACAATTTGAATATGCCAAACGCATGCAGGCAGACGATTAAAGCAGTAGTGGTGTAAAGCGTCCACATAGCATTGCAGTAGTAAGGCAGCTGCTTATTCTTTAAATGGGTCAGTGGTTGTCCTTTTGTCCAGACACCAGGCAAGGTATAGTAGAAGAAGATTTGGAACGCCCAGAAGGTCAAGAAGATTGTCCATGCATACTTGGTTGGCAAAGCGTAGTCCAAGAACAGCTGGTAAAGGTGTCTAATAAATTGGCACCATGACTCACCTGTTATTGGCCAAGCAGGAGCCCCCTTGTAGAACGCAGCGCTAATCCACATGTAATACATGAGCAAGGGGAATCCAATCATCATGCCAAGGACGCCAGGCGTCCCGCCAAACTCGTATTCAATTTCGTTGGGTTTGAGATATCTGCCCTGGGGAAGAAAGTTCTTGGGAGCATTATCAGACTTGGGAGCTTCTTTCTCGGCAGCCATTATCCTCTCAATTGATTGGCACACTCTTATGTTAAAGTTCGAGAATTTTTTTTTTTTGGTGTTTAGTTCAACCGTGCTTTTAAGATTCGCATTTTAACGAGCTCGTAGCGCGACTTCAGAAGGGGAAAGGGAAAAAAAAAAAAATAATAATAATAATAATAAGTCACGGTGTAACTTTATCAAAAAAAAAAAATACATATATATATATATAAATATATAACAATCTATATTGCCCTTAGCAGTTGCTTCCACTAATGAAACTCCAAAATGTTGATTTAGAACTTGTCATTGATGCATTGTCTTCTTCAGACTTTTTATTCTCCTCAGATGGTTTGCCAAAAATCTCTCGAAGGTAATATCCTGTTCTAGCTTCCCCTTTCTGCGAACAAGTCTCTGAAATGTTATCATAGTCACTTTTCTTGGTGCTCTCAGCCTCTATGCCAATAAATGACCAAAATGCGGATTTGGCCGTCGAGATCCTAGTTCGAGCATTTACTTCAGCATGTTTGTTTTCAGCATCCAGTTTTTCGTGCCTCTCTGCTTCGTCCTTTCTCTGAAGATCGACGTCTTCAATTTTCTGGCGCTTCATTTCCCGTTCAGTAGATCTCTTCAAATAGTATTCTAGAGGGTCGGCCCCAATTGGAGGGTTAGGGATCCGTTTCATTTTATGGTACATCCTGTAGGCTGCAGTTTTTTTGTTCGATTCTTGGATACTGATCGGCCTTAAACGTTTGAAATATTCGGGACCTTTGAATTCGAAGTGCTTCTGGAAAATTTCATTCAGTTTGGCGAGGTCTTCCTCACTTGTGTTGGAATTTATTAATGCCCTTGCGACTTCTCGAGCGGCGTACATTGCAGCATTGGCAATACTACCGTGGCTGGCGCTAGGATCTCTTTCGGCGGCTTTGACTCGACCAAATGCTGCAGTAGTAACAGCACCTGTGAATGCAACAGCTTGAGCTTGAATACGTATGGAGGCCATTCTTGCTGTATTTTCGGCGGCAAGTCCAATAGCATGTCTTGCTTTTATGATACGGGTTGTGACGTTTGCGTGTGTGGACTTTAATAATAACCTACCATCGGCAGTCTCCTCGTTTAACCATCTTCTAATATGATGCTTGGAGTGCTTCTTGAAACTTGCAGTTTTCTCGTCATCCTTATTAGTAGGGGCCTCGCCGCTAATATAACCGTCACTGCTTATTACTGAATTAACCTTGGTGCTCTTTGATGAAGTGAAACTGCAACAATAAGATTTTCTATCTTCAAAAAAATCATCGTATGTATTTCCCTCGCTTTTATCCTTTTTATTGCGCCAAAATCTAATTTTATGACGTCTAAAGTCTTGTTCGTTTTTGCCGCCATTAATTATACTCTCTTTTTCACCAGGTTTTGGATCATTTGCTTTGCCATGACCGCCCATTAAGCGAAATGTATCATTTCTGTACAAATGTCCGGATAGTTTCGATTTTAAGCTCGCTCTCCTGCCATAGCTGAGCATTTGACTGTCATTCGAATTACGACTAGAACTTCTGGATCCAAGCTTCGAGGAGCTAAGAAGTTCAAAGTGAGGTGCCTGTTTTGAATGCGAATTTTCAAGAATACTCTTGCTCCTTGTTGTCATAGTGCGACTGGGTCTTGATTTCTTAGGTGCTTAGGGGAGAATAGTTTTTGGACAATCTCAGCTGGAATTCATTGAGAGTTTGAATAAACGTAAATTGAAAAAGAGGCAAGAGGACTACCCATAAGAGATATAACAAAAGTGGTTGGGGCTGCTGTATTTCTTAAGGGAAATTGAAATTCGAAAATGTTGTTAAAGTTGTACAAAATATAATCTTTGGAAAGCACAAAAAAAAAAAAAAAGAAAGAAAACCGAATTTCACTAAAAGAAGCATTATAGGTCTACGTTTTTACTTTGGATACATGAATATACAAAAATTGAATCAGCTTGTGTTTGGTTTGGTATATAAATCGATATTGCTAAATTGCAATAAAATCAGCTTCCGAAGAATGCTAAATGATAGCATTTTTTTTTTTTTTTATAAAAAGGCTACTGTAGAAAATTGAATTACCATAAAATTCTAGCTTGGTATAATATATATATATATATGTAGATATTCAATGTCCCTTAACTCCTTACTTGATTACAAAATTGATCTGGAGAAGTTTAAAAATTTGTTGCGTAAAGAGATCGAGCGCTTGTATTGGGTTTTACGAAACAGAGGTTAATATGTGTCATAAATTCTCATCAGTTTGAATTCCTTCAATAACAAACTGTGCAAGGTAAAACTTAATCAGCGTTAGCTCCCCACCCTCCTTCAATTGATAGGCTGGGTATTCATTAGTTGCTTCAATTTCTTATATTAAGGGCGGGTAATGTTGATACCATTTTTTCTCGGTGTAAGTCAGCATGGGAAATGTGAGTAGTATTACAATAACAATAATAGAAACCTCCAATGACTCAAACAAATTTCTAGCCTCTTATCGAGCGTTTAAATGGAATATCGCGGTTTAGGGTATCATCTCAAGGAACTCTTTGTAATATGGAGTCGGGTAGAGTAAAAAAACAGAGAAGCAAAGTTAACAGAGCCTGTGATAACTGTCGCCGGCGCAAGATCAAGTGCACCGGCAGGTTCCCCTGCAGTAACTGCGAGGCTTACCAGTGCCAGTGCATCTTCTCTAATGGACAAGTTCCTGTTAATGGTAATTTGAAACCCAATAGTACTGGCGGTAGTGAAAGGAGCTTCGCTGCAAGTGATGCAAGTGTCGCAAACCTAGGTTCAGTGGAATCTTCTCAAAAAAAGGTAGAAAACCCCTGCCAGACAGTTTCCCCAGAAAATTGTTCTCCACTGGAAGTAAATCAACGGCTCCATAAACAAACACCTACAAGTGCCAGTTCGAGTGAATTTGATTTGAGCTCACTACCCTTGATAAAGCTTTACACGGAGGACAAGGGTCTTTACAAGAGTGACATAGAGTTCCAGAAACAGCTGTTGAATTTGCAACAAGCTCTGAAGCATCTAAAATCCATACCAAGTCGTAGTGAACATGTTGCAGAAATTATCAACGGTATCAATGTTCAGGTGGACAATTTGATCGATAACTGGGAACCGGAATACGATGTGCATGAATACAAAAAATTTTTCAAACAAGGTTCTGAAGGCATTAAATCAATAGAGACCCACCTTATGCAAAACAAGTATAGCGATCAAGTAACCCTCACGACTTTTGCAGCGTGGACAGATAACAATAAGAACGAAAAAGGTAATCTTCCTGGCTCTTCCTTTCTGCAGAATCAGCCTCTAGTAGATGATGTATTTGGACTTTATTCGCCATTGCAAGCATTATCATTGAGAGGTATCGGACATCTGTTCCAAAGATGCATCAAGAACGCTACGTCATCGGAAGAAATTGTTCAAGTCAAAGAAAACCTTTACTTGCTGTTAAGATTTTTTGATATTTGCATGGATCATTTCAACCAGAGTTGTGTTTCCATTGCCAACCCATTAGAGAGCTATTTGCAAAGAAAAAATCTGTTGATTTTGTCACCCAATACTACCTCATCTGTCTCCAGCCGTAGTAGTGCCAACAATAAAGATTTAGTTCGTATCCTCATCAACCGTCTGCCGCAGCCATTTGTGCAAAATGTGACCTCTATCAGCAGCACGCAGCTTCTAGATACAATGCAAGATGACTTCGACATGTTTAGCCTAGTGTTGAAGATGTACGATGATCATAAGAAAGGATTTGAATCATTGATGACCAAAATTACAGCAAATCCGGAAAACTCTGTGATGGTTGCGCCAAGATTGTCAACCGCTGACATCCAAGATTTTATTTGTTATTGTGAAGAAGAAGAATTGTTATTGGCATTATGTTATAGCTATTATAATTCTACGTTATACCACTTCGATGAATTCACAAGAAGTTTAGAGTATTTCGAACTTTTACTTTCATTATTGGATAAGCAGTTGTGGCTCGATGAAAAATACGGATTTCAAAAAGTTCTTGATGTAGCGATCAATTACGCTGTTGGTATGGGACTTTCACGGTGGGAATTTTATGTGGGTCTAGACGAGGTAACCGCGGAGAGAAGAAGAGAATGCTGGTGGAAGCTATACTGCATAGAAAAGCAATATACCTTCCAAACAGGTTATATTTCTTCGATTTTTGATAGTAAAATGAACTGCCTTTTGCCTAGAGTTTTCAGAGATGCAGGGTTTTCGGATTGCAGAACGTTTGTGTCAAAAGTGCACTTAATAGGTGAAAATTCCATTTTTAATACCATGTCTCCGGCTGATCTAGCATTTTACGGGGAATGTGCTATTTGTCAGGTAACTAGTAATTTCTATTTTGATACACTCTACGACGAGCGTTTCACCTCTATTAGAAATGTTGCCAAACCACCATTCGTCAAATATCACTTATTAGAAGAGGTTTTCAAAGCTATGGATCTTTTAAAGTTAAAGTTAGACGCCATTAGAAACCAAACTGAAAAGCTTTACCAAATTGCATATTCAAACAATAGCACCGAGGATGACACAATATCTAGGCAGGACAAAGCATTGGCAGTCAGACATGTATTATTACAGGGCTGCCTACTATTCTGCGTTTCCAGTGCGGTGAGTAACTTGCTTGCTCGGCTGCGTGTTCATCCAAACCAAGCGAATGTCGAAGCAAGTGAAACGAAATACAATCGCATCCTTCACGAGGAGTACATCCAAATGACCAAACTTCTGCTTTCATTGGACAATGATTATTCCGTTAGCCGTGCCTTCATAATGTATGGTCATGTATATCTAATGGTGGTGACGGGTTCTTTCTCAGGTTGCTATATTGAGCCTACGGTGGAAGAGGTTGTCATGTCACTCAGGCTGGTACGAAGACTACGGGATGTTTACATTTACCGTGAAAATGAAGATAACGAAATTGTTAGAGGAAGTAAAGTTTACAATGATTTCCGCCGTCTGGTTAGTCTTGTGAATGTGCTTACCAACAGTCTGCTGCAGTCCTTCATGCTACTTAACGATTTAACGAAGGACGAGCTTTCCAAAACCGTAGCAGAAGTTGCTCCCGATGTTGCTGATTTACCGCCACTAATATTGAACCCAAAATCTGAAATTTATAAACACTTGATGGAGCCAGTTCAAGAGTGTGGCGTTCATTTAAATGTTAAGAAAATGTTGGGCAAGATGCAGAAGTTTCCCACCCGGACAAGGGGATATCCGAGGACCGCAGTTCAAGTTATATCTCCCACTAGTCAAAATTTGCAACACTTCAATTCATTCAACACATCTCAACCAGATATAGCATTAGCTCAAAAACAGATGGGTTCTACAAATTCTTTGTTGCCACCAGTGAGAAATTTAGCAAGTCCAATTACTAGCTCTGTAGACGGCTTTCTTACTCCTGGTAATTCAAATTCTGTGGCTGGAGATCGTGAAATGCCGCAGCAAAGCCAAACAATGCACTTACCTTCGTCCTCTAGTGGAGAAAGTAACAATAAATACAACTTGGGAACCCTAGACGAGTTCGTGCACAAGGGCGATCTGAACGATCTATATAATACTTTGTGGAGTGACCTTTACTCGGACGAGCTAGGACAATCTCTCTTAGCATTTAGCAGTAACTACACCCCGGGGTTCGATGCGGACAGAAGTTGATATTATTTTCATTTTTTTCTGAAACACAACTTAATATAAATACATATACATATGCAAGAAAATTGGTTCAAACTTATATTTCCTTCTAAACCATATAGAATAGTAATTCTCATGTATGACTGACATTGGTTTAATCCCATTCATATATCTTTTCGAGCCAGACATAATAGTAAGTCTCGCATATGAGATAACATGGAAATTATTCGTGCACATGAGTTTGCAACTCAATATAAAAACGTAATCATACAATAGTTTACAAGCATATATTTAAGAAAAATTTTAAACATTTTCTCTTTAAGGAAGCAGTAACAATAAATCCTCACTGCTCCAATTGTAGTATTCCCATAATCCGTCTGCCATGGGGAGTATTCTTGATTGGTCCAACCATCAGGGGTCTAACAATATCGGCCAATTTTGTGTACAAGTTTGCGTTGCTTTCGTGAGAAACATCCAATGCAGTCTGTAGAACATAATTACCATAACCATCATTCAAAAGAGCCTGCACATCAGGCTCGCCCCTGTTTTTCAAGATTTCCAAAATCATTGTCTCAGAAACAACTGGAGTCCTTATGATCTTTTCGATCACGTTAGAACCAAATTTATGCAGCGATAGCTCAATAACTCTTGGTTTCAATAAATGCACGATTTTGTAAGTGTAATCGTAAAAATCATGCTCAGTTTCCTTGGTAACAATATACTGAACCACGTAGTTACCAAAGGGATCTAAAGTCAAATGTTCTACATGTTTCAAAAGTATATTGCATAAGGCCTGGTACTGAAACTTTGTACCGTGGTCTAAACAACGCTGTAAGACGCAACACCCATGTCTATGGGTAGCAATCTCGGTGCAATTTTGACATGCTGCATCAAAAATGAACTGAACGTCTTTGGGCTGAAGCTTTTGTAGACATTTCTGTACAATGTGATTACCGTTCAAATCTTTACTCAACTCCACAACAGAACCATTTAAGGAGTCAACTACAATTCGGGCTTCCTCATCGGTACTGACGCATTCAACCAGCTTCTGTAAAGCTCTTGTTCCATGTGGGTTGGAAGCAATACGCACGAAGTGCGGAGCAGCAATTCTAGCCAGAACTATTCTTTGGTCAACGGTAATTTTCTCCAATAATTTTTGAACCAAATAATTACCAAAGGAATCTGTCATCAATTCCACGGTATGATCTCTGGTTTCATCAAAGACTGCATTCGCTGCATCAGATCCTAATAAGTCCAATTGCATCTGCAGGAAACGACACCCGTGTTGGTCTTTACAAAGCGAATAGATGTTGCCGATATATTGGTCCAATGTGGCATTGGCATAGCGAGAGTTTTCTTCCAATTTGCGTTGGTGATTCTCATTAGAGTGTGCTCCGCCGTAGTAATGATGTGAGTAACTCTTATTGTGTTTACCTTTACTGTTGCCCTGGTGAGAGTATCTACCGCCTCTATTGTTATTGTTATGACGACGCCCCTGTAGGTTACCATTATGATTATTCGCCGCCATACCATGATTGGGGCCCATTACATGTGGTGGTTTTTGAGGAACAGCGTGAGGGTGCGGAACCATACCAAAAGGATGACCACCATACATCCAAGGAGGAGGGGTACCACCACCTTGCTGGTGTAATCCCATAGGCATTGCCTGAGGGTGTTGCATAGTACTAGACATAGGATCACCCGTTACAACGAATGGTTTTGAGGTTTGAACGGCTGGATCTGTAGCCATCAATGGATCAACATTTGAATCACCACCAGGAACTGGTGCGACTTGCAATGGAGAGTGGGCTACCCCCATTGAGGAGTTGGGTTGCAACGGTGAGTTCGCCGAACCCAAAACGGGAGAAAAAGATTGAAAAGGTGATGTGAAGCCATAAGCGCCCGCAGGAAATGGTGATGGGATCCCATATGCATGAGCGGAACCAGGCGGGTGGTGGCCTGAAAGAATGGGGTTTGGTTGTAGTAGCGGTCCGCCATAAGGATACGCAGCAGCAAAAGTCTTGGAATTTTTGCCTGCTTCATCTTCGTTGGTGCTATTATCATCGGTCCTCGACGCCGTCTCCTCTGGGTGCTCAGAACTGAACATTTTGTCCATATGTACAGATTGCCTCCTGGCAGCCGCGGGAGCCGCAATGCTTGCAGTTTTTTGAGAACCGGGAGCCATTGCTTCGCCAGTGGAAAGTCCAGCGCCATTGCCAGTGTTGTGCATCAATTCACTTGGTGACAACGCATGGAAAGTCTGTCTTCTAAAGGTAATATTATTCCCTCCCACAGTCTTTTCGTGTGGGAGGCCATCTTCCAATGCGCTAGAATCTTCGATGGCCACGCCAAGAGGAGGACCTTGCCACAATGGATCAATTGGAGGTGGTGCGCCACCGCCAGAACCGGCATTCCCATTTCCATTGTTCGTCCCGCTGCCGCGGACATTGCTATTCCCAGTGCCACTACCAGTTGTGCTGTTCCCGCTAGCAAACCCTGGGCTTAAACCAGCCGAAGCTGCAAACATGGAAGCATCGTTCGAGTTGTTGAAAAGCATTGGGCCTGTAGTAGCTCCTGATGGTGGCGCAGGCACCGTAGAGTTCGCAGAGGTATTCTGGCGGCCTGCTGCAACTGCTACTGCAGGCGCTACCGGTGCAGGTGGCGGTGGTGGTGGTGAGCCTTTGAAGTCTGAGGGTGGAAAGAAACCGGTATGCTGGGGAATGGCCATCATCTGAGAGAAGGGGATAAATCCCATGCCGATCATCTGAGGGTGCGGTGGGAACATGTGCGAGGGTGGCAACATGGGGTCGGAGGCATTATTTTTCAACTGAGAAGAGTTTTTGACCGCATCTACATTTGCATTTACTTGCTGTGCATCTTGATCCAGTTCTTCCAGATGCAATTGTCCCAGAGCACTATTTAAACTTTCAGTGACGAGTGGCTCCACATTGGGGAATTCTTGAACTTTGTTATCTCCAGTGTCGGGGGACATAGTACTACAATAATCAGTTAGCGGATGGAGACGGGAAAACCAATGGTCTTGTTATTCTGGTAATAATGTACAGGGAGGCGAGCGATAGTGGTGGGGCCTCGGAATCGAAACTCGCTAATACACAGGTGAGGCCAATAAACAACTAAAAATACAGCGTTACTAATGTACAGGTTACAACGAAACGTTGAAACTGGGAAACGTTTGGGGAGGGATGAATCAAAACACTGACAGAATGAGAGATGATAGCTTGAAGAAATTTTTCAAAAAGGCGATTGAAGGCGAATGGCGTGAGGTGGTCGAAATGCTTAACAGTCTTGATATACACTCTCAACTGCTAAAGCCAGCTATTTCCTTAAGATGGACAAAAGTATAGGTCGTCTTGCTCCAAACCGTCAACGAGACGAGATAAGGCAGTTTGGCAGATAGATAGATTTTGACTTTTTTTTTTCCTCTCTTCCCACTAATTTTTTTTTTCTTTCCTCGTCCCTTTCTTTTCTTGATCTCGAGCACTCGTGAGTCACGATAACGACGTTTTCAGCGTGGAACAATGAGACGAAATGAAAAATAAGCAATGATCATAATTATTATTATTACTATTAATCGACTATATTAGTTTGTGTGTGTGTGTGTGTGTGTGTGTGCAGATATACAAAATTAAAACAATTGTAGACTAAAAGTTTTGTGCATTAGGAAAGAAAAAAAAAGGAATTAAATTTAAGTTCGTGCGTTTGTGTGTGCGTGTGTGTGTGTGTGCATTAGTTTCTCAATTAAGCTCCAGAATAGAAAAAACCTCTTCAAAACCATTGCGTGTACCAGCGTAATATGGTATGTGTGTCTGTTCAAGCGTATGTTTTTGTCTGTTTGTTTCATTGTGAGCATTTTTTTTTGATAATCAAGTCTCCAATGTGAAATAGAAGCAGGAATACATTTCTATTTTACCAATAGCCAGCAGCTAATTCCCAAACTTGCTACAAACAAACGTAGAAAAAAAAAACTGTGTGTGTGTGTGTGTGTTAGTAATTTTATTCGTGTGTGTGTGTGTATGTTTGTTTGTTTGTTTGCATTGTTGGGAGCAAGCCTTGGACAATATCAGACCAATAGAAAAAAAAAGTATTCTACACCTCTTCACAATATCAACTTGAGGAAGTTAATATTACAACAAAAAAAGGATAACGTGGTATCAGACAGAAAAGGTGGGATATGGGTGGGGAAAAAGGAAAAAAAGAAAAAAGATTAGAGATTAAAAGGGCGTCTAGTTTTCCTTCTCGTGTTGAGTGGAGACTCTCTGCATGGCAGCAAGGAAGTCCTCCACAGATCTGGTAGATTTGCTCTCCTTCATGGGCTTACCATTCATCAATCTGTCAAATGCAACGGATTCGGACATCAAGTAGTAAGCACCACCTAGGACACAGAAGACACCAATAGACCAGATGTAGACACGGACGACAGTAACAATGTCAGTCCAGTTCTGAGACCACCATCCGAACAGGGTGAACATAGTGGCAATCACATCCACAGCGGCAACAGCACCGGCCAATTGCCACGAAGGAATCGAAGACCAGAATGGACCAGCGGCTCTAGTGACGAAAATCAACCAGTTCTCAGTCAAAGAAATCTCCAAGAACAAAACACCGTCAATGGAACCAAAGTTCTGGATGATACCACCTCTGGGCAAGAACATAGTAGTTAGAGTAATCCAAGTACCAACGGCTAGAATACAACCCATGATAATAGACATACCCCATAATCTGGGCAAGTTCCACTTGACGGGCTTTGGAGAGTATGGAGCATTGTCGTAGGCAATGGCCAAAGTGGCAACGTCGGCAAAAATGGCGATAAAGACAATCAAGTCGATATCCAAGGAGTGGTTCAAAATCGCAATCCATAGACCCAAAAAGATTTCCAAGTGCAACGAAAGGGCAATACGGTAAACCACATACGAGTACATTCTGTGGAAAATCTGTCTCGAGGTCTTTAGAGCGTCGATAATGGCAGACAAACCGGGGGCCAAAAACACGATATCAGCAGCGGAACGGGCAGCATCGGTAGCACCTTCTACAGCGATACCAGTGTCGGCCTTCTTCAAAGATGGGGCGTCGTTGACACCGTCACCAGTCATAGCAACCAAGTAACCTCTCTTTTGCAAGATGTCCACCACAGCGTACTTGTGCTGGGGGAACACTTCGGCAAACCCATCGGCATTCTCAACAAAGTCAAACAATTCAGAACCTGGCATGGTACCACCACCGCCTAGACCCAATCTCTCGGCGTTGTAAATGTTAGTACCTAGACCCAATTGTCTACAGGTTTCCTTGGCAATACCGACAGCGTCACCGGTCAACATCTTAACACGTAGACCCAAGTGTCTGGCTTCGTTAACAGTGGCAGCAGTGTCATCTCTTGGAGGGTCCATACATGGCATGACACCCAAGATCTCCCAGTGGCCTTCACCTCTCTTTCTGGCAACACCAAGGGCTCTGAACCCTCTCGAAGCCAATTCGGCGACTTTGTTCTCGTAGTTCTCGTGAACGTCTTCAGGAATAGGGTGGTCCTCTTCGACGGTCTTTAGAACGAAAAGTGGGGCACCCTTGACACAGATGATTCTCTCACCTTCTGGGGATTCAACAATGGCAGTGACCTTCTTGGAGACAGGGTCAAATGGGTGGAACTCCAAAACCTTGTACTTGGTTAGGGCGTTCTTAGCCTTGGGGTAACGGATCAAAGATTTCAAGAAAGCTCTGTCGATAGCGTCCAAACCCTTCTTCTTTCTGGAGGCGGCCAAACAAGCAGTCAACATTAGATCGTCGTCAGAGACACCTTCGACGGTGTATGGCTCGTGTAGCGACAACTTGTTTTTGGTCAAAGTACCGGTCTTGTCAGAACACAAGATCTCGACACCGGCCAAGGACTCAATGGCGGACAACTTCTGCACAATGGCCTGCTTCTTGGCCAAGTAGGCAGCACCGACAGCCATGGTGGTGGTAACGACAGCTGGCAAACCGACAGGGACACCGACAATGGTGATACCTAGAGTGTATCTCAAGATAGGCACGATACGGTCGGTTCTGTAGAAACAAGCGGTCCAGATCAACAACAAAGTCAAAATGACAAGCACCAGCAAGATGATACCGATACCGTTCAACACCTCAGTGAAATGACCTTGGCCACCAGAGGCGGAACCGACCAAAGAAGCGGCTCTACCGACAAAAGTGTTGTCACCGGTGGCTGTAACAATCATAAAACCTTCACCTCTCTTCACGGTGGAAGAGGAGAACACTTCGTCACCGTAGTGCTTGTCCACGGCTAGAGATTCACCAGTAATGGAGGACTGGTCCACTTGCAAGAAACAGTCCTCGGTAACCAAACGACCATCGGCAGAGATGACGGTACCGTCTTCCAACTGCATGATCTCACCGGGCACGACCTCGTTGACAGGGATCTCCTGCAACGAACCGTCTCTGACGACAATGGCCGAGTTGGCCAAAGTCTTCTTCAACTCGTCGACAATGGAACCGGCCTGGTATTCCTGGATGAAACCCACACCGGCGTTAAGCATCAAAAGACCGCAGATCACACCGAAATCGACCCAATCTTCCAAACCGGCAGCCAGAATGGCGGCGGCTTCCATGACGAATTGAATAGGACCAATGAAAAACATCAAAAACTTGATAAACAGATTCTCCGACTCCTCGGACATCTGGTTCAAACCGTACTTCTTTCTTCTCGAGACAACCTCTTCGTTGCTCAAACCGTAGGCGGGGTCGGTCTGCAGCAGCGCTTCGGGGATCTTTCTCGCTTCACCGGCTGCGGCAGGACCTTCGTCCTCCTCTTCCTCCTCCTGACCTGGGTTGGATTGCAACTCGTCAATCAACGCATCGATATCGTCTTCGGACGAGGAGTCGTCCGTGACTTCCTCCTCGGTCTCCTCCTCCTCGACTTCCTCCTCAGGAACGTCCTCCTCTTCAGAGTCGGTATGTTGTTGAGGTGGCTTCTCAGTGATACGCTCGTCAGACATTTTAAAAATATTTACGCCGACCGCGGGAGATTAAGAATCTGGTTCCGACTTGAGAAGTAACTAACAAACGCTTAGGATATGGCACTTTGCCTTTCCTTGAGCTCCCGTTCCCCATCGCCCAACTGCTGTCTTTTTATACCCGTCTGGCCTTTATTTTTTTTTTCGTTTGTCGCCGCACCACGACACTGCGGGTTCTGTTAGCTGAGAAACGCCGCAGAGCGCACGAAGGGCAAACAAGATCCTCTTGCGATCCCGTCTGTGCTGGCCCTACGTATGCGCACACACATCCTTAATGTTTATTTGTTGTTTTTGTTTACTCAGCGGTAATTACCCAACGCAGCACGTTTCCCCATTGGGCCTCCGATAACGGCCATAACAGTTCCGCATGTGCTCATCCGCCACAACCGTCCGCCAAGCGCCTGCGCTGACGCATTCCACGCTGCGCGTATAGTACGACGCGCCACTGCGGCGTCTAAGGGGGCGGCAGCCCGAAGCAGACGACGTCGCGCAGCTCGCGGGCCAGCCGCGCGTAAGGCTCGAGAAACAAATTCACGCACGGTGTTGACGCGAGAGAACAAGAAAGAACAAGAGAGCGACGAAAAGGTGTAGGAAAAAAAAGCGCTCTGCCATGGCACAATCTGACAAACGGGCCAACAACAACAAACAAAACGATCAAAAGCGTAGCAGCAGCCCGAATGCCCAAATGCCCAAATGCCCAAAACGAAAGACATGTGCAATCCGCGGGCGTGAAAGAAAATCAAGATAAAAACCACTCAGATAACAGCGTGTTACCCGCAGCAGGCCTGCTTTACCGCGCGTTTTTGACCACTTCTCCTCTGCCCCCTACAGCGTGCTGCACGCAACCGCAGAGAGGAACACAGTTATAAGAATTAGCAGTGGTGCGGTGGGGAGAGGAAGAGGAGACGGATGAGCACCGGATGAGAGGAGAGGGAAAAAAAAAAAAAATAGGACAACAATAACCCAAGGTTTCTCTCCCAAACCAGAACCTCCCACGCCAACAGCAAGCCCAAGCCAAGCAAGTGGTACCCACGTAACCTAGCAGGTACAGCAAGCGAGAACAAGGAAACAAAAAAATAAAATAAACACACTGACAAACATGCCGGTCGATTACCCCAGAGAGTTCAAGGGCTTCGCCATCACCGACCCGAAGGACTGGGACAGCCCCAAGCTGACCAGCTACGAGCCCAAGCACTTTGGCCCGCATGACGTGGACATTGAGGTGGAATGCTGCGGCATCTGCGCTACGGAGCTGTTCTGTCTCAAGAACCAGTGGTCCAGCGAGCCGCTGGCGTGCCTGTCGAGCGCGTACGGGCCCAAGAGCCAGGTCGTCGGACACGAGGTGGTCGGTCGCGTCGTGGCCGTCGGAGACGACGTGAAGCTGTGCCGCAAGGGCGACCGTGTCGGCCTCGGGGCGCAGTGCTCGTCGTGTATGGCGTGCCCACGGTGCCACGCGCACAACGAGCAGTACTGCGCTGAGAGCGTGGCCACGTACTGCTCGCGCTACCAGGACGGCTACGTGTCGCAGGGCGGCTACGCGTCGCACGTGCGCGCGCACGAGCAGTTCTGCTTCCCCATCCCCGCGCAGCTCGAGTCGCAGTACGTGGCGCCGCTCATGTGCGGCGGGCTCACCGTGTACTCGCCGATCAAGCGCGGCATCGCCGGCGTGCAGAACCCGCACGTGGGCGTGATCGGCATCGGCGGCCTGGGCCACATGGCGATCATGGTGGCCAAGGCGATGGGCGCGCACGTGACCGCGTTCTCGCGGTCCTCGAGGAAGCGTGCCGACGCAGAGAAGATGGGCGCCGACGCGTTCGTGGCGACGGGCGAGCAGAGCGACTGGAGCACCGGCATGCTCGACGGCTTCGACCTGTTGCTCAACTGCGCGTCGTCGACCACCGAGCTGGACCTGGACGCGTTCCTGAGCGTGCTCAAAGTGAACAAGAACTTTATCTCGGTCGGGCTGCCCGAGAAGGACGACAAGTTTGTGCTGAGCCCGCTCACGTTCATGGGGAACGGGCCCTGCGTCGGCGTGTCGAAGCTCGGGTCTCGCCAGGAGGCCATCGAGCTGCTGGAGCTGGCGGCTACCCACGGGTTCCGCCCCTGGGTGGAGACGATCAACGTGTCGGAGGCCGGCGTGCACGAGGGCCTGACGAGGCTCGACGCCGGTGACGTGCGCTACCGTTTTACGCTGGTCGGTTTCAACGAGTTCTTTGGTACGGGCAGTGCTTAGTGCGCGCAGCCGCACGGCTCGCCCTGCACGGCTCGCCCCGCACGGGTCTGTCTGTGTCTGTCTGTATGCGTGTGTATAGGAAACGAGTATGCCGATCTATTCTGTGCCCCTTTTTTTGCGTCGCCCGCGTGGTGGGAGCATTCTTGACGTACTGCGGGGCGCTGCGCGTCGCGCCCGGGCGTGCGCACCCTGTACATGCGTCGGGTATAATACTCTTGCCGCCGCGAGCAGCAGCGAGCTCTGTGCCGGGCGTCGCGCGCTGGGTCCGCGGAAGTTGCGTCTGATAAGACACTCACCGGTGATAAGTCGCGAGGACCCGGGGCGCGCTTCTCGACTCGCGGGCCCGTGCTGCAGGGGCTTGCCACCGCGCTGCTGGTTTTCGGTTGGCACTGCGCACTCGGCCGGCTCGGCCTGCTCGGCTCGGCCATGTTTTGCTCGTGTCACGTGACGCACAAGCGTACAGGTCACGTGGTGTGTTACCCGGCCCGCGCTGTTGCCGTCTTGCTCTGGTAAATTTTTCTTGTCGTCCACCTTTAAGCGTGGCCTTGCCATCCCCCCCCCCCCCGGCACCGACCGGTTGTAGCTGTATACCGCCCGAACAGAACGCGAATCACACACTCACTATGCGCATTGCACTCTGCGGCGACACCCCGCTCGTATTCGACCTCTCAGACGTGCGCGAGCTGCGCCAACACGGAGTCGTCGGTGTCCTTTCGGGCACGCTGCCCACGCTGTCGCAGCAAAACGTGTTTGCCTCTGTGCCGCTGCGACTCATGCCGGAGGAAGCGCTGTGGCTGCTGCGCGACTCTCCGCTGAACGTCCAGCTGGTGCGCGCCGGTCAGCCCTGGTTCGTCCAGGACGTGTCTACGGCGCTGTGCCACAGCAGAGCGTCGCGCAGCGCTACACAACAGTCGCTGGCGGCCCAGAGCGCGCAGCGCCGGGAACAGCACGCCAGGAACCTGCAAGAGAGGGGCATAGCGCCTTCTACGGCGGCAGCAGAACCGGACAGCCGGCTGATGGACGCAGCGCTGTTCGTACAGACCCCAGACACGTCACACGCGGCGGGAACGGAGACCGAGACCGAGGCCGAGACCGAGACCGAGACGCCGCGATGCGTCGACTCGCATTACATCCTCTACAGAACTCTCCGCGAGCACGGCTACGTCGTGTCCCCCGGCAGCCGCTTCGGCGGCAAATACGTCGTTTACCCGGGCGACCCGCTGCGCTTCCACTCGCACATCGTCGTCAGTGAGCCTCTCGCCGCGGACGAGCCGCTCGATTTCCTGCACGTGGTCGCCGAGGCCCGGTTGGCCACCACCGTCAAGAAAATATTTGTTGCTAGCGCGGTAGAGGAGCAGCAGCCTGGCGAGGCAAACGCGCGTTTCTACTCCATCGAGTGGGCAGGCTTTGGCTGAGCCGGGGCAGAGTTGACGATGCGGAGGCGCGTAGGCTACGTCATGCGCAGGGTTCTTTCTGCTGTGCGTTTGTGTGCGTGCGTGCGTGCGTGCAGCCGCTAACTACGTGCTGCTGCTGCCGGTTTTTCGGTTCCGTGCCCTGTTCCTTCGATGGAATCGTCGCATGCTTCGAGGGCCCTTTACCGGACTTTTCCCGTCTTTTCAACCGGGGTGTGCGGGCCTCGCTGGTGGCGCAGCAGTGGTTCCTTCTTTTTTTTTTTTCTTGCCCTCTCTCTCTGCCTCTCGCTAGGCCCCCCCCGAACAAACCGGCAATTTGGGGCCGCTGGGCCGCAGAACTACGCGCTGCTCTTGTACCTGCTTGGCCGCTGCTGGCTCGCAATTGTTTCGCCGCGCTCGTGTTCGTCCAGTTACTCCGGCTAAGCCTTATTCAGTTTCCTACTGCTCCTCCTCCTCCTCCTCCCCGTTCTCGGTCCTGAATCCTCTCACTCCTCTTAAAGTTGCGCAAGGGTCCTACACACATTTTGCAACACGTCGGTTCTCTTATATAAGGCCAAAGACTCAAAGGGCTTCTCACCCTTGTACTGCGGAACAGACTATAAAGCGTTTGGCGTGCTTGAAAGCTTCCTTCAATTACAGTTCTCTAAAAGGCACCCACTGCCCTTTCGGCGACTGAAGAAGAACTAAGGCAGGAAAGAGAGAAAGGTGGAAAAAAAAAAAAAAGAAGAGCCAAAAATAAAGAGCAGGAACAGGAGCTAGTTAGAGAGACAACCCGCAGTTTCAAGAATGGCTTCACAGACGGAGTTTACGGTAACGGCTGACCAGCTGGCGAGCATGTACGAACCCAAGTCGCTGGCCAAGTTCGGCCAGCTGTTCAACAACGACCCAACAATGTTGTACAAAGAGCTCCACACGGACAAACTGCGCGGCATAGAAGAAGAGGCGGGCCGCGGCACCGAGCGGTACAGACGTTTTCAGGACAACCGGATCCCAGAAAGACCGCCAAAGACGTTTTGGGCGCTCGCGTGGGAGGCGTTCAACGACAAGACAATGCTGCTTTTGACCGCAGCCGCCGTCGTGTCGTTCGTGCTAGGGCTGTACGAGGCGCTCACACAGCCGCCAGAACACGACCCAGACGGAAACAAGATACCGCGCGTGGACTGGATAGAAGGTGTGGCTATCATGCTGGCAGTGGTCGTCGTGGTGCTGGTGGGCGCGGTCAACGACTACGAAAAGGAAAAACAGTTTTTGAAGCTCAACCGCAAGAAGGAAGACCGCCAGGTGGTGGTGTATCGGGGTGGCGAAGAGCAGCTGATCTCGGTGCACGACCTGCTCGTGGGCGATCTGATGCATCTGCAGACCGGAGAAGTGGTGCCCGCGGACTGCATCCTCGTGCAGGGCAGCTGCGAGGCCGACGAGTCCAGTGTCACGGGCGAGACCGACGCCATCAAAGTGGCCCCGTTGAGCCAGGTGTGGAAAAGGTACACCAGGGCGCTGCACGGGGAATCTCCCGACGCGGAGGACGAGAATGACTCTAACAGCGACATACAAGGCGATGCGGCCGATTGTATGCTCATATCTGGTTCGAAGTTGATCTCCGGGCTTGGCAAGGCAGTCGTCACAGCGGTCGGAGTTCACTCCGTGCACGGCAAGACGATGATGTCGCTCAAGACGGAAACTGAGAGCACGCCGCTCCAGGAGCGCCTCAGCGAACTATCCGATAGCATTTCCGTGTTTGGATGTGCTGCCGCCATCGTGCTGTTTGTCGTGCTCTTTTTACAGTTCTTGCTGGAACTGAGGGAAGGTGGGCCGCTCGCGGGCATGCCAGCGGCCAAGCGCGGCTCCTGTTTCATGAATATCTTCATCACATCCATTACCGTTATTGTCGTCGCAGTTCCTGAGGGTCTACCGCTGGCGGTGACGCTGGCACTGGCGTTCGCCACCACGAGGATGACGAAAGACGGTAACCTGGTCAGGGTACTCAGCGCGTGCGAGACCATGGGTTCCGCCACCGCGGTGTGCTCCGACAAGACTGGCACTCTGACGGAGAACAGAATGACAGTCGTTAGGGGGCTCCTGGGTTCCTCTAAATTTGACGAGACTGATGAAGACCACCAAGTGACGGTAAAGAGCCTGCTGCAGGATGACCGACTCTCCCCAGAGTTGAAGCAGGACCTTTTGGCAAATGTGATTCTAAACTCTACCGCCTTTGAGAATAAAAAGTACCACGAGCAAGAACAGGACCAACAGCAGCAAGCGGGACGGCAGCAGCAAATGTCTCGTGGTGAAGGCCATACTACGGATAACCCCTTTAGCAGTGTGCTCACCCGCGGTAAGTCTCGCCTCGAACAGATGTTACACGGTCAGGGGGAACTTGCCACTCCAGAGGTGAACAAGGCAGAGGAACCTTATATCGGCTCCAAGACTGAGACAGCCCTTTTGACTTTGGCTCACAAGGAGTTAGGTCTTGGGAACCTCAAGGATTGGAGGGAAAATCACAAGTCACATTTTAACATTGCTTCTATCGTCCAAGTTGTGCCCTTTGAAAGCTCTCGTAAGTGGGGTGGCATCGTCGTCAAATACGCCGGACAGTCTGGTTACAGGTTCTTCATCAAGGGTGCCGCAGAGATTTTGTTTGCCAGAGCATTTTATTGGAGACAGTCGGATGGCAGCGTCAAGCGGTTGAACGATGAAACCAGAGAGCGTATCAGCGACGAGATCCAGGAGTTGGCCTCTGGCGCGCTTAGAGCCATTTCCATCGCTCATAGGGATCTTGATTACGACGGTGAATGGCCCCCCGCAGACTTGAGGGCCGATGACAAAGAATCAGAGGCAGCTCCGGATAAATTGTTCGGTATACCGGTCGACTCAAACAGTAAAGACGGGCTTGTATTCGATGCGGTAGTAGGTATAGAGGACCCACTACGCCATGGTGTGAAAAACTCCATCGAGCAGTGTCAAAGCGCGGGTGTCACAGTGCGTATGGTGACAGGTGATAACATAACCACCGCCAGAGCAATTGCCAGGAACTGCAGCATTTTGGGCAAAGAGGATTGGACCGACCCTGCATGTGCCATGGAAGGTCCAGCTTTCCGTAAACTGTCCGATGAAAAACGTGTTCAGATTTTACCCAAACTAAGAGTGCTCGCTCGTTCGTCTCCAGAGGATAAAAAGATTCTGGTCAGCACCCTCAAGAGTATGGGTGAGGTCGTGGCCTCTACCGGTGATGGCACCAACGATGCTCCCGCCTTGAAGATTGCAGACGTTGGATTTTCCATGGGTATTGCAGGTACCGAAGTTGCCAGGGAGGCTTCAGATATCATTCTTATGACGGATGATTTTAGCGCCATCGTGAATGCAATCAAGTGGGGACGTTGTGTTTCTGGTTCTATCAAGAAATTCATCCAGTTCCAGTTGACAGTAAATGTGACCGCAGTGGTTTTGACGTTTGTTTCTTCGGTAACGACGGGTAAATCTGTACTTACTGCTGTTCAGCTATTATGGGTTAACTTGATCATGGATACTTTAGCAGCTTTGGCTTTGGCCACTGATAGACCAGATAAAAATATCATGGATAGGAAACCTACAGGGCGTAGGGCTCCTTTGATCTCCGTCTCATCCTGGAAAATGATCTTGTGTCAGTCTGTTTTGCAGTTAGTGATCACCTTGACGCTTACCTTCAGGTCTAGCGAGATATTTTACGGACATAAGCCTGACCATCACGAACAGCAGATACTGAACGCATGCACTTTCAACACATTTGTATGGTTACAGTTTTTCACGCTGTTTGTCACGAGGAAGCTAGATGAAGCGGACGGTATCTCCAGCTGGAAGAAAAGAATTTCGAGAGAAAATCTTGACTTTTTTCAAGATTTGACAAGAAACGGTTACTTTTTGGGTGTTATGGCTATTATTGGTGGATTCCAGGTCTTAATCATGAAGTTCGGTGGTGCTGCGTTCTCCATTGCCGAACAGTCACGTTCCATGTGGGCGTGTGCCATTTTGTGTGGTACTTTTTCCATACCCCTCGGTGCCCTTATCCGAATCTGTCCCGATGAGTGGGCTATGAAAATTTATCCAAGAAAGTTGTTTAATCTTTTGTGGTTCATTTTTTCGTTCGGATTTTTGAAAAAGCAGGACATCAAAAGAGGTTTGCACGCGGATGAGGAGTCACTGTTGGGAAGAGAACAAGAGGAGAGCGCCGCATCTGCCTCGCTGAACAATTAGCATTAATACTTTCTGGGAAGGCTGACTGACCTTAAAAAACATCGTTGGGTTTGCATGAAAGATGGGGTTAAGAAAGAGAAAGAGAAAGAAAAAGAAAAAAAAATAAAGATCAAAATATTAGGATAAAGATAAAATTAAGACTGAATATGTCAAAAATATGATTAAAAATGTGATTAAGATGAGGAAATTAGTAGTTCAGGCATCTAAATGACAGTAATCGTCAACATGAAGCACATTCCTAAATCGTCTCAATGTAATTTGTACAAACATTGCTTTTTTTCATACACTATTGTATAATATATTTATCTTTTGGGAAATACTTCAGTAGTATAATACAATTGCATATCTACTTGTTGCCGTGCTTGGAAAGCATATGTTTTTGTAAGTTTACGTTTTGTTCTTAGTGTTACACTGGTCGTTCCTTCCCAAATACACCTGCTCCACCGAAATTAAAAAAACATGAAAAAATGTGAATCTATACATTCAGTTCACCACTGATATCTTTAGTTTGAAGATAGTCTTGGGTTTTTTTTTGTATACTGCCCAAAAACTGTGTATATATGGGATAAAACTTTTCTAAGCCTTTGAACAAGGGCTTTAACTGGACAAAGAGATCAATCTTTTCCAGCAGCTCATAGTTTTTTTCTAGAACACCTTCTTTCTCTGCAGATTCAGCTAGCGATTGACTAATTGAACTTTGCAACGCATTCAATGAATTCCTGAAGTCATCTACTGTTGTAAGGGTATTAACCATATTAGAGCTCTTTTGAGTATAGGGAGGAGCCGATATCTTGATAATGCTCCTTATTTGTTCAAAGAAAGTCAGCACTTGATAAAGTCTACCCTTGATCTTCTCCAAACTTTGTAGCTTCTCCACCGTACTGCCACTGCTCGCATACTTAGAATCCAATTCGCTTAACTGGAAGTCAATTTTAGCCATATCTGCTTCTAAAACCCTGACTGCACTACTAAGTGTGTCCAAGTAGTACTCTAATTTAGAAGAGCCAACAGCAGACAATGAAGTAGATTCCCTATCAGCGGTATCTGTCTTTACAGTCCAAGTACCAGGAAGAGTTTCTGAAAGCTTTTCCAACCTTTGTATAGTCATCTCCAATTCTTTCGTAAGGTTCTTCGTGTAAAAATCTAACCTAGACAGAAGAGAGGAGGAGGCAGCTTGAACTTGAGGCATATCCTTACTGGCGGCGTTCGATAGTAGTATGTCAACAAAGGCGGAAGGAACGAATCCTTCATCGAAAAACATCTGCAGGATCTCATCTTCATCAGATGAACCCTTGCCAGGCATTTCAGAGCGCATTTGATTGAGTGTTTTCCTCTACTTTTATCTTTGATCAAGCGTAAAGTTATGTTTCGTTTTTGAATTTCAACCGCTATAAACATCATTCCTTACTAGATATCTCCGAGGGCACATATACAGAAGCGTATTATACATCAACCAGTTCAACAACTATAGCTTGCACAGAGTCCCCAATTACCTACAGCGATGACGCTGTCACTGTCAGACGCAGCTGCAAACTGAGCCACTTGACAGTCATCTACCACAAGGAATGTAGGATTCTTACAACTCACAGAATTGTCTGGTTCTTGCACATCCAACTTCAGAGCAGTATCAACACCAGAAGATACGTACAACCCATTGGAGTGATAGTAAATCTTATTTATAGGGATTCCCTCGTTTATGAGAAGCAGGTCCACCGGCTGTTGAGGGTTTCTCAAATCCCACTGGGCCAAGCCACCATTTTGGTAGGCAGCATAAAAAAGATCATTATTCGTCGAATCTCGCGTTAAACTGTTGCATGAGGACATAAAGGTACTGGGTAGTTGCATGACTTGCTGCTTCGTGAACAAATCATGTAAAGTGATAACACCTGAGTCATGTCCTGCAAGAATCTGTTTGCCTTCCGTACCATATTCGAGGTGATGAGGGACATCATTTTTATGAGTCACATTTTCACTGATAAGGGTTAACGCATTGACGCCGTCCATCGCATTCTCCTTTCTATGAAAAGTATGGATTGCAAGACCTGAACTCGTTTCCCATAACTTCAACGTTCCATCTAGCGAGGAAGAAAGAAAATTACGACCTCTACCGACCATGCAAGCGTCTGTAATTTGTGATTTATGACCTTCAAATGTTCTAGGGTTTGAGCCATCTTCGAGGGACCATATTTTCAACTTCATGTCTGTAGATCCTGACAGTAGCACTTGGCCGCTGGGAAAAAACTTGAGAGACGTGATTTCATCTAGATGACCATTTAAAATGTTGCGCCGTAAAGCCGGTACTGAGTCGAAGACTCCGATATTGCCCTCAGAATCTCCCAGGGCATATAGCGTTGCCGGTTGGTCAATGGCGTCCACGCAGGTCCACCTGTCGTTTACAATATCGGCATAATCTCCTCCTTTAACACAAAACCTGAATTCTTGATCATCGAGCTTTGCCTCGTACAAGTTGCTGCTTAACTTCTTGAATGTTTCATCTCCTTTGCACTTTACCCTATATTCTTTGATGTGATCTAATGATTTATCCACATTTATGTAAAAGTCATGATCTTCATGGGCATCGAGACACTCTACGAAATCTGGCTGAATATGACATACAGGAACCCTTTTAACCATTTGCGGATTTCAGTAGTTGGTTCTCTTCCACTTGCTCAGTTTGTCGTCTGCTCTTCACAACTCGTAAAAGCTAGCAGGGTGACACGCGTAAGAAAAATAAATATAACACGTAAGAATTTCGCCACCACTTAACTGGACTCCAGAAGTATTTGACCTTTTCACAGAAGACCCCTCTCATCATAAAATAGATCATAAGCAATGACTGATGTGCAGCTTACTAAAGGCGACTTTCATATCATATTTACTAGCCAGAAGAGATATGATAATCCAACTAATGGTGTGTATCAGATTTATAACATAAGGAAGTCTGAGTCTGGTAACAGCAATAGGAAGAATTTGATAATGATTTCTGATGGCGTGTATCATATGAAAGCACTATTGAGGAATCAAGCTGCTTCCAAGTTCCAATCCTTGGAATTACAAAGGGGGGATGTGATTTCCGTGAAAGTTGCTGAACCGGCAATCGTTAGAGAACGTAAGAAATATGTTCTTTTAGTAGATGACTTCGAGCTTGTAAAAACTGGAGTTCCATTGATGAATCAATCAAGCGAGTTCTTAGACAGTTACTTTGCCTCCCACCCAGACGAAACGCTTAAGGATGATGCTCATTCTCCTGCTACGGCACAAGCAGCCCCACAAGCAAATGCCCAAACTGGTGCTCAATCAAATAGTTCTCACCAGTCAAAGTACAATATGACTTCCTCTCAGAGCTCAAGACCCATCTTTGCGATTGAACAACTGTCTCCATATCAAAATATCTGGACCATCAAAGCAAGGGTGTCGTATAAGGGCGATATCAAGACCTGGCATAATCAAAAAGGTGACGGTAAACTCTTGAATTTGAATTTTTTAGACACTTCCGGAGAAATCAGAGCCACAGCGTTTAATGATATGGCTACTAAGTTTAACGAGATTTTGCAAGAGGGCAAAGTCTATTTCGTCTCTAAAGCAAGATTGCAACCTGCTAAGCCACAATTTACCAATTTGTCTCACCCCTACGAATTAAGCTTGGACCGAGAGACAGTAGTGGAGGAATCTCATGACGAGAGTGATGTGCCCAAGACTCATTTCAGTTTTATCAAACTGAACACAGTTGAAAACCAGGAAGTAAATTCTACCGTTGACGTGTTGGGCGTAATTGAGAAGGTGAATCCTCATTATGAGTTGATATCCAGAGCTGGCAAAAAATTTGATCGTCGTGATATTTCTATTGTAGATGATTCGGGTTACTCTATAGCTGTGGGTTTGTGGAATCAACAAGCCATTGATTTCAATTTTCCGGAAGGCTCTGTCGTTGCCCTGAAAGGTGTACGAGTCACGGACTTTGGCGGTAAATCATTATCAATGGGCTTCACCAGCACGATGATTCCTAATCCAGAAATACCTGAAGCCTACTCTCTAAAAGGTTGGTACGATAGCACCGGTCAAAACATGCAATACCGTTCCTTGAAACAAGAGCCAGGTGCGGGAGCATCGGGAGGCAATTTGATCAAGTACATAAGTGAACGTATTACCATCGCTAGGGCCCAAGCGGAAAATCTAGGAAGAAGTGAAAAAGGTGACTTTTTCAGCGTCAAAGCCGCGATCAGTTTCTTGAAAGTGGACAATTTTGCGTATCCAGCTTGTACGAGTGAAAATTGTAATAAGAAAGTGATACAACAACCAGATAACACGTGGAGATGCGAAAAATGCGATACCAACAATGCTTCTCCTGATTGGAGATATATGCTTACAAGCTCCATTGTGGACGAGACAGGTCAGCTATGGTTAACACTGTTCAATGATCAGGCGAAGCTGCTTTTGGGAATTGACGCTAACGAGCTGATTTCTTTGAAAGAAAACGATCCGGATTCCTTTACTAAAAAGACTCAGAGTGTTCAATTAAATCAGTACAGTTTTAGGATCAGAGCTCGTGAGGACAATTACAATGAACAAAGCAGAATCAGGTACACAGTCTCTAATCTCCACACATTGAACTATAAGGCAGAAGCTGATTTTTTGGCCGGGGAGTTAAGGAACGCTTTGTTAGCATAAACGTTTCTTTGTTATCTAATTCAATATAAAATCTGTATTTTTTTGTACTTTTTCTGGCTTGGTAAAGCTCTGCTTGCTTATATTTGAAAAAGTGAAGTCCAAAGAAGATCTATAATACAAACTAAAGTTTGGGAATATGAATGCCGTTTAAAACAATCAAACGAAACAGAACCATCAAGTCTTGTCACTATTGCTACGAGCACAAGCTGAAATGTGACAGGGCAGTGCCTTGCTCGACTTGTTCAAGCCGGGGTCTTAATAGCAAGTGCATTTACAAATTCGGTAGAGGTAATCATTCTACTGAACGCAGGGTGGAAACTACGACGGACAAAGAAGTTAACAAATCTCGAAAGATTCGAAAAATAGAAAAAACGTCCAGAGATGCATTGGTTTATAAGCCTAAGTATTTCTACCCTTTTTTTGCAAGTTTAATAAACGACAAAATTCTCAGCTCCAGCAGCTATGGAACGCTGTCTCTATCCAGAAAATTTTTACGAAATGAGATAACTAAATTCAAAAGAACTGTGAAATGCTGTACTAACATTGAAGATGCTTTAGCTCTTTTACCCCCTTCTCGTGAAACTGCTAAGAGCCAAGTTGAGACGTATTTCGATGCCGTTCACCCAATAATTCCGATATTGAATAGGGAGAAAGTTTTTAACATCTTAGAAAATATTGGAAAGGCTCCTACTTCCGAATGTGGCATAAATGTTTTGGATCTTTTATTGATAATGGCTTTATTATTTTGTTCATCTTATGCCGCTGTAGCTTCAGGAGTAATTCCGGATTTGTTATTATGTAACAAATACTACGGAGCCTACAAGTATCTCCTAGAAATTTGTGAATTTCCTACATGCCCTCAGGTAGCCTCGTTACAAGCATTTACAATTGTTAATTTCGTGATAGACCCTAATATGGTGAATGGGACTGCATATTCGACCATGTTGGTTCGATTAGGACAGCAGCTAGGATTACATAGAATGGACGAGGTACAGCATAAACTTTTGTGGCATTTTCTTCTCTACCAGGAAGGGTCGGCATCTGTTGTCAGTGGATTGCCATTTTTTACTCCCAAAAGTTTGATGTGCGAATCTCCTCTTCCAATGCCTGAAACCAGGGACCAAAATGGACTCTTAACTGCTTTCACTATAGGAAGATGCGAGATCAATATCATATTTCGGGATGTTATGGAACTTAGCGCCGAGGAGTTCATTTCTGAAAAAGATTTTGAAATCACTAAATTAAAAGTGCAGAACTTGTACGAGAAAATATTAAAAATTGATATGATTTTACAATATGAGGACCCTGTCTACTATGGATATTATGCAAATACTCTTATCATTTTCCTTTACCGCTTGCATTTGAGACATATTGCACTTTCATACACCCAGACTCGCAAGGATAAAATATTACGCAAAACAGCCAAAAAGACCGAGTCGACTCATCCAATAGATGTTACAAATGTTCTCACAGCCCCCCACAATTATGGAGATGAAGTAATCCATCTATCATTACTATTGTTATTCCGTACGTATGAAAGATTGGTACAAGAGAAAATCACTAAATTTTCATGGTATACGTTAGGTTCGACAGTTATGCAGTACTTGTTTGTGGTTGTCAAGGACTTGTATCAGAGTGAACTAAAATCGTACCAGCAGAACGACTTTTCAAAGCTTCTGCGAAAAACCATGACTGCAGATATACTGGAAATCTTGGAGAAAGATTCAGTGTTCTTCAGATTTGTTCTTATCGATGGACTTCTTGGGTTGCTTGAGTCAAAATTAGCCCCTTTGTGGAATGATGAAGATTTATATAAATTTATTCTTATAAAGGCGATTAAGGAGAAGGTGTGGCAGATTTTCGAAATACAATTGAAGGACAACAAGGGACGCATTGAAGAATTGACAAATTGCAAGCTCTTTGCTTGCGGTAAAAAGCATCTAAAGAACCTCAAGAGCATTAACTTCGAAGATTATGCAGATAATTGGGAACTCGACACAATTCCCCCTGAAATGGAGAATTTTCTGATGAATTGGCTAACTGATTTGCATAACTAGTCGTTAGAACATAAAAAATTCGTACAATGTATGTGACTTCATTAAGTGTAAGATTCTCTATCTAATTTGATTAAAAGCACTGAAAATCACGGAATCAGGTTTTGCCTTCGCTTTTGGTTTATCAAAAATCTTCCAATACCTCAAAGTTTCATCACCAGCACCAGAGACAACGGTGGTACCATCGGCCGATAAGGTCAAATGCAAAACTCTGAAACTATGGCCCTTTAAAATTGCCACTGGGTCCATTGTGGGGAAATTCCAAAGAGTCAAATTATATCTCGAGTAACCATGAGAGGTCAGAACCTCGTCAGTGTTCTTTGACCACACCATATTACAAACTTGCGAGCCCGTATCCACATCACTTATCTTTTGAGAAGTATTAACATTCCAAATCTTTAATCGTTTGTCTGCAGTGCCCCCGCCGGATCCCAATATTCCTCTTTTGTGAGGAGACCAAGCCATGGCTTTTACTGCAGCGGTGTGCTCACTAAATGTTAGAACAGGATTCCTAGCTACGGAATCGTAAACAAACAACATATTGTCATTCCCACCGGAGGCCAATTTGTTGTCATCCACGTTCCATTTTAGGCCACAAACTTCTTGTGTATGTGTTTCTATGCGTTCGAAATAGGAATCTGGTATACGCACATCTCTGTGTAAGATGCGCCTATCTCGACTTCCTGATGTCAAAACGTAATTGTTCCATGATAAACAAGCGACTCTATCCATATGTCCGGATAAAGTTCGTACGCACTTTTTTTTTATGACATCGTATATCTCTACGAGACCATTTCCTTGACCAACCGCCAGGTGAGAGCCAGCCCCCACCCAACTTAAACTCGTGTATTCATTCTCTGTATCGCAGAGATGGATTACATCCCCCGTTGTATTATCAGCCAAAAATATTGATTTTCCTAACGCGACTGCCAGCATATCTGTAGAGGACCAATCTATGAGGTCATAGTAAAAATCATCAGCCAGCGAAGGTGCATCTAAGACTCTGTAAGGAATCTTAGCGATTTGTCTAAATTTCTTTCCCGGAGACAGTAGAAGTTTTTTAGAATCTGGACGAACAGGAGAAATGGTATCAAAAAACTGTGACTGCATCATGAATGAAGTAGAAGGGCGAACACCTATCCTTTCCCTATAAGTCAAAAGGCTCGCCCCCCTAATGGAGTTACTAGACGGCCTGATGAGCTCTTCCGAGCGGGAATGCAATCCTCGATGAGGAGTAACCGGAGCCGAATGGACCTGACCCTCTGATTCCATGGTATCTGGTGGCGTAGTTGGGGCATCTTCGTCTGAAGATAAATTTGAGTTGATTTTTGAAGGTCTGGTGTTTTTGATACGATCCAAACTACTTTCTGTTCCCACTGCATCTCTAAGCAACTTCTCACCAAATAACTCATTTTTTAAAATAGCATCGAACGTCTCATGAGCTTGCATCTCCCGCTGCAGCTCCACCTGATCCTCAGTCAGAGATGGGACGGCAGGTGGCCGACTTGCGATACTACCAATGGATGCCATCGTGTTAAGGTCTATCTCCGTACGGCTTGGAATGAATCGGTCACCATAAGCGACGGATCCTGTGGTCCTTGGTCTTCTTGTTGGTGAGGAAAGCAGCGACGACGAACTGCCAATCGGTCGCTTGGTCACTCTATTGTCAGAATTTTTTAACGGAGAAGATGACGGAGTATTATTGATAAACGGGTTATTCGAATGGCCTGACATGTTCTTTAGGTTGAAAAAAAACTCTTCGCAATGTAGACGTACCCACTTACAGGACCTCGTTTCCTCTTTCTCTATATCTTGGCGAAGCGGGTGTGTCGCTCTCAAGTGTGAATAAAGTAAAGTTGCTTGATCAAGCTCGCGATCAAAGTCGGAGACGTTGATAGTGATGATAATAAGCTTCAAACTTCTTCCAGTGATCAGCTATGGGCCAATTTGGCTGCTTTCAAAGTGAGAATACGTTCATAGTCTGTAGGAATCGTAAACTGTGGTACTAGCAATTCATTTCCTCTAACATCAAATTGCTCCCTTGTGCGGAGATCAATGTCCACTTCTTCCGCCTGATTCAGCTCTTGCTGTTGTTCTAGCTCATCAATTTGATCAAACTCATCTTCTTTCTCCTGATACTCCACGTTTTCTTCAACCTCTTCGAAATCAGGTGCCAGAGCACTCCATTTTGGCGCTATCACAATAGACCATATGTGCACATTTCCGGACTCTAGACCATTACTTGCAATGAACATTTTGTAGAAATTCCAGTCAATATCCATTAACTCCTCCTCCGCCCCTTCGAGGACACGCACCAAGGTCCCTGAGCTCGTTTCCCACAGGTACAGTTCTTGCGCGGAGGAGCCATGCGTGGAGGCCAACAAATATTCCGCAGATTTATTGCTGAAGAAAATGCTATTCCACTGCAATTTATTAATTACATCCTGATATTTGTGCTCCAACTCGAGCTCCACAACGGAGCAATTGACAGCTGCAGACAGCGAATACTGTCGGATTGTCCTATCAGAACAATTCACCGCCAATTTATCTCCATTTTGAGAAACTATTACATGCTTAATGTTCGCATTAGCCACCTTTACACTGCACAGCAATTGGACACAATTATCGGCCCCATCACAGTTGTCGACAAGCAACCGATAGGCATTGATCCAGCCTTTGGAGGTTCCTGTAAAAATTACGTCCGAAAATTTTGTATGCACCACCGAAGTCAATACGTAGCCCTGCTCTTGTTCCTCTTGCTTCATTTTCAAAGGTCTTACATCTGGTTCAACGCTGCTGAAATCTATAAAAAATGCACTACTCTCCTCCAAAGCAGTAACGACGCATAGCCGCTGCTCAGCGTTCACCCATTGGCAATTCCAAATAGGCGCATCGAAGCGAGCCTGCTTTAGCGGCTGCCCTGCTTCAGCCAAATCCCACAATTTCACAGTCCAATCTCTGGAACCCGTTAAAAGGAAACGCCCATCAGGAGACCACGAAATAGACTGCACTGATCGCATATGAGCTCCCATCTTGTTCCCAAGGACACATATGGGCCTAAAAGTGTCCATATCATAAATTACTACACCACCGTTCGAACAACCAAGCGCCAGGTAATCGCCTCGAGGGCTAAAACGGACACATTCTGTGTGAAGTGGGTTCTCCAAACTGTATGTGAGCTTGTCCGGATACTCTTTAAGGACCGAAAAAGGGTCTTGAAGTAGCAGATTGGTCATGTTTTGCACTTCCTAAAGTCTTCTGTCTTCACGCGTTTTGGTTAATTTTTCACTTTTTTTCCAACCTGGCGTTGAACATTTCATTTGTTTTGAACAACTCACCAGAAAGACAGAGACCCGTAACACCAAAATATCAATTCAAACCTTCCTCGATGTTACTCTATGCTTTATTTCACATCGGATTGATTGCGCTGCTATTCCCTACGCAGGTCGCAGCATTTTATTATTACAGCAGCGGTGAGCGCAAATGCTTCCACAAAGAACTGTCCAAGGGCACCTTGTTGCAGGGAAAATACAATGTACAAGCCTATGATGATGGATTAAAAGCCTACAGAGATACAAATACACAAGAATATGATGTTGCAATTGATGTGGAAGAAGTATTTGATGATTATCACAGAGTGATGCACCAGAAAGGTGTCGTAGGTGAGTTGAATTTGCTAGCACTTGATTCTGGTGAACATAGAATTTGCATCGAAGCACAACCCACTAAATGGCTAGGTACTAGTAAGACCAAGATTAACCTAGATTTCGAAATTGGTTCGGATGTGCAGTTGGATTCCAAGCAGAAAACCGTGGTGGATTCTCTACATCAAAAAGTGAACATTTTGAATGACAAAGTGACTGCCATTAGAAGGGAGCAAAAGTTGGTTAGAGAGCGCGAGGCCCATTTTAGAGATATCTCTGAATCTGTCAACTCTCATGCTATGTGGTGGAGTGTCATCCAACTTGTTGTACTGTTGCTAACCTGTATCTGGCAAATGAGACACTTGAGAACTTTTTTTGTTAAGCAAAAGGTTTTGTAGATGATAAGAATTAAGTTTCTCTCCAAATATAGTTTCTACATATTTTCTTAAGAATCACTAACATCTTAAAAAATGAATAGTGTTTTGAAATCTTGCACTTTTCGTTCATCAACTGTGTCGGGAGAGACATTGGATTCGGGGATCTTCCCAAAATCAAAAATAGGGTAATTGGCGGTAAGAGGAACGACCGGTCTGGGAAAACTCACCTTGGAAACGTCAGCCGAGTGTAGATCTACGCTAGCGGCATCGCTATCGGAATTATTATCAGGCAGTTCGAAGTTTCTCGGTTGAAGCTTGCTAAACGAAAAGCTAGGAGCAGTATATGATTTATCGCTTGATTTCAATTCCGTCTGAAACTGTGATTTTGTAGAAGTGTTGTCTTTATCCCTGCTTTGAAATTGGAAACTAAATTTAGAAGATGTAGGTACTGAAGGTTTAGGTTCCAGCTCTTTCTTTTCAGGCTCTTCATTTGCTTTCACAACGTTTGAACGTAGCGATGAAGATCTCGTGGGTTTATATTTTTCCAATGGATTCTGTTGTTGCGGTTTGGACAGTACTTCGGTAGTCGGTTTTCCTTTTGTATTCTCCAGTTCTCGCAAGGCTGAAGACTTCAGCGGCGTAGGCCTGGATGGTTCCTGCTTAACGGGCGGAAACGCTGGTAACCTTTCCTTATATTTGCGTATTTGATTGACGTGCGCAGAGTAAGGATTCGCCAATTGGTTAGAACTTTCATTACTTGAGGATTCATTATCTAATAAAGAAACCAAAGCAGAAGCAGTATTGCTCAATTTCTTGCTACCAGTAGGCTTGGAAACCATGCTTTTAGAACTAGAGGAAGTTTCTGAACCTTTATTGCCTCCACGGCTGTTGTCAGCCGCGCTGTATTTGTAAACCGTTGTTTTGTAAGGTGAGGGCAAAGTTGAATAATCGAATACTCGCCTTCTTGAAGAAGATGTTCCATTGCTTGTGTCGGTCAAACTGCGCGACCCAAAGGAATCATCATACTTCGGAATGAAGGCAGGTGCTCTCATGGTAGATGCATTTATAGAGGGAAGTCTTGAACGCTTGAGGACTTGTGAATATACCATGTCAGTAGTATTGTTTGGATCTAAAGTGCTATTGGTGACTGAATTTCTTCTGGAAGATTTAACCGATCTACTTGCCTTTTTCATCAAAGACTTTACCCCCTCCATTTCCATCTCACTCAGAGGATCCCCACCCTTTTTACTGAAAAAATCAGCAAGTTTAGCATTCGAGCTGTCTGCCGCAACAGATTCATCACTTGATACTTCCTCAATTTCAAGGTGCGTATTTGGGGTTGGTTTGCTTATATCAAAATTGTCACAACGTTTGGGTAGACGAACAAAGGAAGATGGCTCATCAGAGTTGAAGAATCCACCAGGAATAGAGATAGGTGAACTGACATTTTTAACATTACCAGTATGTCTTCTCTTCTGCTTTGGAATTTCCTCTTTCCCATTATCTTCATTACTTTTGAAAAAAGCTTTCACCCTACCCAAAAACGATGGTTTCCTTCTGATGCCGCTGGAAACAGGCCTCCTATAAGGTGCGACAATTCCTTTCGAGTAAGAATATATGCCTTGCTCAACCATTAATCTTCAACCTGCTGTTGTAAGTGATGACAGTACTGGATAAATGGCTTTCTCGCTCTTCAATTCTAAGGCACTTGACGTCGCCTTTCGAAAACTTGAAAAAAAAAAAATTGTAAAAACACTGGGGCATACTGGGAATTGAACCCAGGGCCTCTCGCATACTTGAACAAAGGCCCAAAGCGAGAATCATACCACTAGACCACACGCCCTCTATGGTTGTGTTCCTCAGGAGATAATTTATTTACATACTGTGTGTAACTCATCAGGATGCAAACACAAGAAAGTTTGAGCCGATGCTTTTAAGATAGTAAAAAAACTAAAATCTATCCAGAGACATACTTCAGAAGCACCGTAAAAATGCCCTATCATTACTTTTCGTCCATCCACGCCAAAGTTTTGTTGATTCCTTCCTCGATATTGACGCGAGGTTTGTAGCCTAGTAACTCCTTGGCCTTGGTAACGTTATGATAACGAGTGGCGCATACAATCTTCGCTCTAAATGGTGTTAGACCCGGTTCCTTGCCTAGTAAATTAGAAAAGAACTGAGAAAGATGACCGGCTAAAATGGCCACGGGCCTACTTAGAACAATAACGCGCTTGTCAACGTGGCCATCAGCCTTCCATACAGTACGTGCTAAAGCCCAGAAATAAGCAGGCTCATCATTAGTAACAAAAAAAGTCTCACCTGCCACTTTAGCAGCAGTCGTTGTGTTTAATAACTTTTCCGCCGCCAAGACATGAGCATCTGCTACGTTACCCGCGTAAGTCCAATCAAAAAGGTTATTGTTGTCACCAAGCTGAAATTTAGATTGTCCTAATTTAGCCACAGTGCGCAGTCCAGGCACCAATTGACGATCACCGGGTCCGAATATACCTGCTGGGCGCAATGCAACTGTTAGAAAGCCTACCGCAGGGGAATTGGCTTTTAGAACCATGTCTTCTGCGATAGCTTTTGTTTCATTATAACCATCCATAGGCACTTCCGGGATAGGCCAGGTTTCGTCAGCGTTATGCACATCCTGACCATTAAATATGACGCCTGCCGATGAAGTATAGACAAAAGCCTTGACTCCGAGCTTTTTGGACATATCAAGGAGATTTCTTGTGCCCTTAACGTTGACGTGTTCATAAATGCTTTGAGAGTTGCCATGCATAGGGGAAGCTGAATGTACCACCACCGTAGCCCTGCTAGCTAGAATGGCATTGCTAACATCTTCCGATGAAGTTAAATCTCCTTGATGAAATGTAACATCGTGAGATTGAAAGGTGAACTGCTTGGATAGTTTTTCAGGCAATGGTCTCACGTCAAAGACGTGGATGTTTGGACGAGGTGACAAGTCATAAAACTGCTGAATTAAATGTAAACCAAGAAATCCAGCACCGCCAACTAGCAAAACGGAGGATACTTCAGTCATTGATATTTTCTGGTGCTTCGAGCAGGTTGACCAATGTGAAGTTAAGCGTTGCAAGTGTCAAGCACGCTAAAAAATTTTAACTGAACGAACATCGGTTTCGCCAAGATAGCTAAACGACAGATAAAACACCAAATAGCATAAAGAGATAATGACAGTGATAAAATAAATGAATACCAACGACTGCAGCTATCAGCTGGTAGCGTAGCTATAGAATCTTATTATTTGCTCTCACGAAGATAGTAATTATTTGTTGAGCCGGGAAAAGTGTTAAACGTATTTTGCTTTTCGGAACCCTTATACATAAACTTTAACCAAATGAAGTAAAATATACTACGTACAGTAAATACATTTAAAAATATACATTATGATTATAATAAACATATTTTATAATAATATAAAATAGATTATTAACATTTGAATTACTATATATAGTATCACGTGCATTACAAGAATAATCTGATTTATTAGTCACAAGTCTATTTATTAGTCACAAGTCTATTTATTAGTCACAAGCCTATTTATTATACGGTAGTAGTTACAAGTCAAATTTCCACTTCCGCCATTCGAAATTGGCATAGCACCTGAACTCGTTGCTTAACCCATTCGCATGCTGCGGAAGAAAAGTAGTTATCTTCGTGTCTGGGTATACTGTTGATATCAATTTAGCCATTCTTTCGCCCGTGCAAGAAATAAGTCGATGCTTTGAATGGCCATTCACTGTCATGCAGCCGCTGTTAGGGACAAGGAGTGCTTTGGCAGTAATTGATGCTGCAAGATAGTTAGTATTGATCGAACTCAGGTAAGTGATTAATATGAGACATACAGTTTATCTGGCATTCATCATTCAAGAAGGGAGGATCTATCAAGAGTCGGTTGATCTTCCCCTTTATTTTATCAGAGAATTGCAAAGGCTTGGCATAATCATAAAAAAAATAATGTTCCTTGCCGGCTAGCAGTTCAAACCTTCTGTCATATTCGAAAAGGTAGATGTGATCCGTAGGGACACGCTCTTTGGGCAACCTCTGAATAGCTGCATATACAGAAGGAGCACTCACTATTGCGATAGTAGTGTCTGAGTCTGCACCTTCTAACAAAGCATCTGCTAAGACATTAGCAGTGTCTTCGGTATACCAAAACTGAGAAAGCTGCCAATCTTCTTTGAAAAGCTCCATGCCTCGTTCTTTTTTTTGTTTTGCGAACTTTTGATCGGCATGCTTATACAATTTTTCAAAATCTTGCTGACGCTGCTCTTCTTCCAGCTTGAATTCCTGCAAAGCAGCTAGTGCATTGACAGAAAGCGTTCTGAATATGTTAGTTATTTCCCA
Source organism: Zygosaccharomyces bisporus (assembly GCA_003707595.2). Classification (NCBI taxonomy): domain Eukaryota; kingdom Fungi; phylum Ascomycota; class Saccharomycetes; order Saccharomycetales; family Saccharomycetaceae; genus Zygosaccharomyces; species Zygosaccharomyces bisporus. Next base: position 61,410 of record PPKA02000040.1, read on the forward strand.
GTTATGATTATAATCACAGCTGAAACACTACTTACAATTCTTCGATGTCTGACATAAGCTTTTAAAGTTCCCACGGTAGTAAGCGTTAACTAACATATGTTGAAACTTTTGCATAGGCTATATCCTACTTTAATAAATTCTGAAAAAAATATTTCACAGGAAGGTTCCGAAATGCTTTATCATTTTTCACGTGTTTGTGCAATTTGCAATTACAGCCTTTCCAAATAAATATCAAGGAAGTTGAAATGTGCCGGAGATTGTGTAAAACTAGTTGCACCATCAAGTGATGTCACAGATTCCTGTGTATCCAGATGAGCTGGTTCGTCTGATATGCGAAGTTATCGCCTACAACAAGGGAGGTATGTTGAAAATGAAAACGTGTTATCAAACCCTTTGACGTGCGAGGGATAACGACTAACCGCATTTGTTTCAATAGAAATTTCACTCTCCATCCTATGGGAAAATTCTGGGAAATTTGTTACCTTGAGCGATGATGAGGCCAAGAATTTTGTCTTCTCTTGTGTCATCTCAGATCCTGCTGTAACTTTGTATGAAAGGGGGAGAATGGTTTCCAAGTCTTATAGTGAGATAGCGTCAAATGAAAGTGACTTTACCTTGAGGATTAGCGAAGACAGTTTGTGGATTATTTTGACAGGTTATCGAAAAAAAGAGGCCAATATCGGTGGATCAGCTTTCGAACTTTTACTTGAGATCGCAAAGGCAAAGGAAAAAGGTATCAACACAAAGGATTTGGCGTTAGCAACCAACCAGGACCCAAGAAGTATCACTGGACGAGTAAAAAAAATTGGGCATCTCATTTTCTCTGTTCAGATGATATACAAAGGTCATGTTGTTAAACTCTTGAAACTAAGAAAATACGCTGAGAGTGATAGCACTATTAAGCCTTATGTCAATCTTAGGGAGTATCTTGGGCAAATTGTAGACGTAGTCAAGAAATCGAAAAATGGTGTGCGTCAAATAATTGATTTGAAAAGGGAGCTGAAGTTTGACACAGAAAAAAGAGTATCTAAAGCATTCATTGCTGCGATTGCATGGTTGGATGAGAAAGAATATCTGAAAAAGGTTCTATTGGTATCACCGACTAATCCATCAGTGAGAATAAGATGTGTTAAATATCTTCGCGATTATGTGCAGGAGGATAAAGGCGCCAATGATTTTGACTACGAAAGCGATTCAGATGAAGATGATCCTTTAGATGATGATAAACTTGGGCTAGATGAGGAAGATGCCTATGAAGGACTGGACAGTACGAATGCTACTAATGTCCTTCAAGAAGAAGGTCTTATTGTCCAAGACGAGAAAACAGCAGAAAAGGATAATGTCTTCTTGAATCGATTTTATCCTATACAAAACCAGACGTATGACATTACTGAGGATGCTGGTTTACTTGGAATTTCCACAATGGAAGTTATAAGCAAATTGACTGGTAGAGATTATAAAAGGGCCTTTACGAAATCAAGCGAATATTACGTAGATAGTGTTGGGAAGCCCAAGAATGCGTCTGGCGAGTATAATATTGTGAGAGTTTATGATTTCGAAGGTAAAAAAAAGTTCTACAGATTCTTCACTGAGGAAAATTTCAAAAGACTGACTGATATGTCTCAGCCAAAGGTATGCAGCCGCTTTGAGGCACTCCCGCATCAGAGCAATAATCTAAGCAAACTAAATGAAGCCAACTTTGTTCCCTTAAGCAATACCTTGCATTTTATTGTCAAGAACGGGCAGGAATATTTTTTTTGGAACGGTGAAATTAAACTCTCTCCTAACACATCGGCAAGAGGGCGCAAAAGGAAACAAGAAAAACCACCAGCTAGTCAAGGTAATAATACAGGCATTAAAAAAAGGAAATCGGATAAGACTGCCGATACTGGAATTGCAGACTTTCCTACGGAGATCAGCAGCCTTCCGAACTCAACGCCTGAGGTAGGTGGCCGAGACAACAAACCGAAAGTGTTGAAAGTAGGTGGCTTTTCAGCTGGCTCCTTGCGGTCACTGTGGAGACAACGTGCCATTTTAGAAGTTGTTAGGAAAGCTGGCGGAGTCACTTTTCTGAGAGAACAGTTCTTCGAGGATGTTTCTCATTATATGGGCTCCGACACACTGCTAGATAAAAAGACGGTACGTGGCGACGTTAATTTGATGGTCGAAAATGAGAAGCTACGTATGCGGGAAGAACCGAGCAGTGGAAGACGTGTGATTTATCTTCCTGACGTCCATTTAAACTCAGTCAATGATTATGTTGTTAACGAGAAAGATAATAAGAAAGCCTATTTCAAAGACGTTATTCATAACACCGATATTTACTTCTTCGATCAAACTGAGAAACACAGATTTCACAGAGGTGTGAAGTCAGCAGAAAGAGTTCGTAACTATCAAAATCGCAACAAGGCCAAAAAGGAGACACAAGAAAAGCTTGCGAAAAAACAACCAGACGGTTCTTCAGCCTTGCAAAAGCAATATAAACTTTCAAGGCATTTGTCAAGCGCGGGTGAGCTGGCTTCTCCGAAAATAGTCGCTGGCCGAAGGTCTGAAAAAGAGAAGCAAAAGACAGTATTTCACGTCGGTAATAAAGCGGGCGCAAGAGCTCTAATAATGGCTGTTGTCATAACAAAGAGTATCAAGAATGAAATCGTTTGGGATCAGATCACCAAATTATTTCCCAATAATTCTTTGGAAAATTTGAAGAAGCAATGGACGGCTCGCAGAATTAGAATGGGCCACGCTGGATGGAAAGCGTACGTTGATAAATGGCGGAAAGTTCTTGTAGCTGCTACCAAAGAAGAAAGAGTAACCTTGGATGATCTGGAAAGGTTAGATTTACTGAAACTCATAGACTTATGGATTGCCTCAGATGTCGCCGAAGATAGAAAACCAATTTATTTATACAGAGATTATTTGGAGAATAAAAAGCGTTATACTTTGGTTAGAATGGGTCTCAACGGGCTAATGCGATCAGGACTTGCCATGTCTTCTATGATTCAAAGGGAAACGTCATCCCTCAAAAAAATATATGTGTACGACAATGTGGGAGCTTCGCGACAGCAATTCGCTCCTTGGGGTACTGAAGGCGATGTTAGGGCAGTGATCAGATCAATCTTGTTCGACAGCTCTGCCACTTCAAGAGATGAAATTACAGTTCTGAAGGATATACCCAAAGAGCGGGTTGATAAGGTTATAATGGATATGGCCAAGGAAAAACATCTATATCTACATGGTTCTAGACTAGAGGCAACTAATACTATTAAAGAATTTCTGGAAACCAAAGGTAGCTACAAGGCATTTGAGCAATGTGAAAGATATCGGAAAAAAGTTGAAGAGATGTTCCGGGCTGGTAATGGAGTTATCATAAGTGAAGAGATTCCTGATGTCGCCTCTTGGATTTTCATTGAACTCATTACTCAATGCAAGGTTTGCTTAGATGTTATCCCAGCAGTCCAAAACAAGAACAAATTGAGCTACATCACAAGACGGTTCGGAATCACAGGCTTGACCCCGCCATTAATTTTATCTCCTAAAAAATCAATCAAGTTTGAAAAGGAGAAGGATGTTCCAGTCCCGATGGGAGAATCTAATTCCAGAATGTGGATCGACAGTACAGGAAGTCTAAGATTCTCAGTGTGGAAATCTTTACTTTCGATGCTTATCAATGAAATTCTTTTCAACCCCAGTATCTGTTTAGATATGTTAGAGGAAAATTTTAGCTTCGCTCTCTCAAAAAGAGAGCTGAAAGATATATGCGATTGGCTATTGAAGAAGGGTTTAATTTATGAAACGCCTTTTGGGGGTTTGAAAGCAAGCCACTGCTGGTTTAAACTATTCAAATAATCGTTTTCTTTTAGTTCAAATGGTCTGTATTTATGGTGTATTTATAGTGTATTTCATTCAGCTCATTGCGTGTTGCACGTCAAACAGAAATACTTGCCCCCATTTTGGCCCAGGTTTTCGAGGCATTTTCTATGAAACAAATGACGACAACCGAACGACACAATACCAGAGTCTGCACTTGAGCTCTCCGAACTTGCCTTTATTGCATAAAACCTCTTCTTTTCCCAAATAATGAAATTGCAGGTACTCAGTCCTAATCCCCAGAGCTTTTTACCGCAGACCTCGCACTCATCATTAATAATTGGCCATCCCTCATTTAACGTACTTTCATACAGCTTACCTAGTTCAACCGAAGACTCTTGGATGATGTTCAAAATTATTTCATATATGTGCCACTCAATCTCATATGCGGTGAAGACATCGGATAGCAAAGTTCTCAAATCTTGTGCTTTCATCATTATCACTTCCTGATGTTCCAAAGCATTAGTCAAAATATTCCAGAGTTCGCCTTGCTTTCCTTCTTTTTCTGGCGCTTCCGATATAGCAAGTCGAACAAATAATTCTTGGAAAGCTTTATTGCATGACTGTTTAGCGGTAGGATCGTTTTTATATTTCCCGTATAATTTCATAAAGCAAGCTATGAGCTTCGTCCAATTAGTTTGCCGTTCTCCCTTGGTGTGACTGACCGCTTCGATTGCCGTATCCAGGTGCTTACTAAGAAGTCCATAGCATTGATCTTTTCGTTTGAACCAGTCAGTTATGCAAAAAATCATATCGTCGACTACCAAGCTGTTGGCTTCTATACGGCGGTGAATAATCGCTGCAGCCTCGTAATTGTTATCCGAGAGAAGCAGGTTAGTTGCGTGTTCGACATTCAAATTTCTAAAATTTAATTTATCCAACCAATGCAATAAACTGTTTTTATCCTTAAATTTGCAAGTCTGTTCAAAATAAAGGTTCTTCAAATGCTGTGATTGGAGGCTTTCAAGAGTTCCAAAAGAGTAAAGTTCTTCTAGGTACTTTTGTTGTAGCATTCCATCGGGTATAAAATCAATGAACTGGTGAATTTCTGGGTCAAAAGTTTCAAAAATACTCGCAGCATTTCGCGGTCCCAATTTCTTCACGAAAGTATCAAAATTATCATGAATTAAATTGAAAATAAGTTTATGCTCCAATACATCGGGTTTTGTTTCATGCAAAACGAAACTCACAATTGTTAAAAAATCTTTGCCATACTCCGAGTTTGTGTCTGAAGACTCAAGCGCCAGAGGTAAAAGGTCAACATAGTTTCTGATTTTGATATACAGGACAAAGAGGACTCTTTTGAAACCTTTTTCCTTCAATGCAGCAATAAACTTTTCCGGATGCGCGGGAGTGTGTAAACTAAGAAGACACTCAAGAGCTCGCTGAGAATCACCTGTAAAACTGGGATCGCTTACCTCGCAAATTGTACTTATCACACCATCCAATGCCCTGCTAGAAAGTCTAATAAATTGCGGGTATTTTGCGATGTTGCAGGCGACGAATATGGCCATCAAAGATTTGCTCGGACATGAGGTTCTTTCCTTCATCATATCCAATATGACGTCTATCATATACTGCCTGGTGATCTGGATGTGGTGACCTTTCCCTTGGTCGCTCTCCGTAAAACCTTCATTCAATAGTGAATCTTCAAAAATTTCGTTGAGCATGGATAGCATTCTCATAGTATTGAAACTCATTAGCAATTTGAAATATGGGAATGCTGGTTCATGTTCTGTATCTGCTCGAGTGTGTAGTTTCTTACCGCTCTTTGGCGGCCATTGAACGCAAGTACCACTAAAAAGCATGTGATACAAGTGGATTTTGGCTTCTAGTTGCTTTTGTAGCGGAGCTATTGGTACACTTTGAGGATATTGACGCCCTGTCAATATAAAAGATAGGTAATCGAATATGCAATTTACAACCTCAATGTTCTGGCTCTTGAAAATAAAAGTTTCTTTGCGTTTGTCGTTTATTCGTAATACAGCATCCGCCAAAGGTAAAACATAATCGTCAAAAACTTTGTTCCAAATATATATTAAAACTCCGAATAGCTCATACTTTTGACAAAGTTTTACAGCCAAATCAATATCCAGAGTCTCTGGATCAAGCATTACAACCATGTCTTCCACTACCGCTAATCTTTTCTCGGCAGCATAATAAGTTAGCATTGGCTTGAAAACCACAGCAGGCAATTCAGTAAGGGATCCCTCTAAGATCAAATTCCTCACCGCCTCATTAAAAGTCCATATTTTTCCTTGTGGAAAAAAATTCATTGATCTTTCCAAAAAGCTAGTTGTATGGTCCAATTTTAAAGCTTTATCGTGGAAAGAAACGAGAGTAGAAAAAAACATAGAAAATAATGCGTATACGTGGTCGTAGTCCGCATTTTGGTGATTTATGATAAATCTTAACGCAGCGAGTGCCAAATTGTAGAACGGTTTTATAAGTTCTCGCTCTCTTTTACCTATGTCTTTTGTTAATCGAATAATTGGCCACAAGGGAACATATTCGCTTAGCAAATATTTGATAAATTTTAATGCTCCAATATAGTCTCCCGTCTGAACGTGATTGAGGACTATGTCCGACCAAGTGGCAAATCGTCCAATTCTCAAACCTGAATTCGTCAATAGAACGAGTTTTTTGTCGTTGATCGCAAAGTGGTTGTTCGGTGGCATCAGCAAGTCGTGTACTAAAAGATCAAAATTTGCGACAACCTTCACATCCTTCGAAAGATCAATGACGAAAAATTGGGATGATATGGTCAATATGCCCAATAATTCGTCCGTCAGCCACTGCAGCAGAAGGGCCGGTTCAACTAGGCTGTAAGTCACTCTACTAACTGAAAGTGTTGAAGTTTTTTCAATCTTGAAAACTGTCACTTCCTCGTTTAACGTCAAGGCTACTTTAGAAGCATCCTTATACCATGATAAGCATCCATTCAAAGTACTGCCAACAGCTGTTGGGGGTTTTAAATCTTCGACAAATACAGTTGTAAGACGCGGAGAGGTAGAAATAATAGCAAACCGCGAAGTAGTGAGGACCGCCACCATATATAGAGAGGCCTTTCCCTCAATATTTGGCTGTGCCTGTGAGAGAAGCAAACTTTCTCCTGAGGAAATGTTGAGAATTTGCTCAGAACTGTATGTGAGGGACCACAAACGGGTCCTAAAGCCATTATGATAAAATACGCCTCCTGAACTATCACCAACAATCAACGCAGTATGACGTGATCCAAGGAATCCAATACTATTCACCTTGTAACCCTTATGATCATTTATATGCAAAATGGCTCTCAGAGGGCTAATTCTTCCACTACCGCCGTCGGCGTCCCATGAATTATCTTCAGCTGTATTTGCATTCAAATTCCAGAGAAAGCAATCTCCAGATTGGTAGCTGGCGGCCAAGTGTGTTCCGTCAGCGGAAATCACAATATTTTCTACCGGAGACCTTAAGTGATTGGCGCTGGGTTCCCCTGTTATCTGTGGAACTAGCATGTTAAGTAAAAGCTGCCTTGCACTAAATATGGCGATGAGCCCCTTTGAGGTTCCGAGGATATAACAAGATTTTGTAGGATATATGCATGTGGGCCCGCCATACGCCCCCAAAATAGGGTAAATGTTGTTTAAACTTGTCCATTTCACAATAGAAGAGGAGATTGCGAGATCATCGAAGATACTGCTATCATCCTTTGCTGTTCCATAGGAGTTATCGCAAACGGAATAATTGGCCAAATGTGATTGTTTTTCACTTAATCTGGTGCATGCTCTGTAATCTAGGAAACTCGTATCATTACTGCTCACGTTGCTGCTTGCACTGCTCACGTTTAAATTGGGAGGGATCGAATCATTTTGCATGTTCCATAATAGCCTAGAGAAGTCCCTGATTGTTCTTCTTTGTGTAAGTTGGATCGTCTCCCGAACTAATTCAAAAATAGTTTCGGTAAAGGTTAAGTGCCAAGGTGGAATTATAGACCAGATATGTAAAAAATAAGCGATAAAAAAAATATAAAAAATAAAAAATAAAGAGCAAGACGAAGAACATAAAACTAAAAATGAAAAGAAAAAGATCACAAAAATACATGTAACGGAAACAGGAAGGTTTATTGAATCCCTGGTTTGAATTGCAGATAAAAAATAAATCTTGCTATGAAATATATTTTCACGCAGAAAGTCTTGCGCATCTACGTGAGAAGCTGACCACACAGCAAAGTAAGAATTTTTAAAACTATTTTCAAACTATCCAACACATCATGTGAGTTGACAGCATTTCATTTACTTTATCTGCTCTCCTCGGTATTCTTTGTTTTTGTACCTTTTAATCTTGATTGTGTATTTTCATTCTATTCAAACTAAACGTGAAGTGAGTGATGACAATATGATTATATGCAAGAAATCATAAAAAAAGCAAAATATTAGTTAATTTGCGGATTCATAATCACATATCTTAGTAAATCTTACTCCCAGAAGAGTTGAGTAATTTATTATTACAATATTACATCATGAATTGAAATTCGATGTCCTACTTACCCAAAAATTCCAGAGCATATGTTGTGCCCAGGTATGAGGAGTTGGCGGTAAATCAAATTTTGTCCTATAATTGGGTGATTACAGCTTTTTATACTCAGCAATCAATTGAACATGACCCATGATGATAGCACGCTCAGCAGAAAGCTTCATCGGCCGAGCTGCTTTCTTACTTACAAGAACCTTTTTCTCAAGCGAATCTGAATCGCATCATGGCTTCACGCTGTTGATGGATATTTGATGCACCTTAACAGCTGACGCTGGATCATGCTATTATATGGCTTACTGCCCTATCTTCTCAAACTTTTCGATCGAACCAATATAATCTGTAGATGAATGCAAACCGGAGGACGGCAGAGTAAGCACATCCCCCCGAAGATTCTGGAGTTTGAATCTCTTTTTGCAAGGAGAGAAGCTTGAATATTATCGAAGTCACCTGGGAGAACATGAAACAGAAAAGTTCCTCAAGAAAATAGGCTTTGACGTTAGCGTTTCCTTAGATATCTGGCTATATCTCCCAGCACATAGCGACTACAAAAGTTTTCATCCATGTTCCTTAACCATCGGTATCATTGCAATTCTGATATTGCTAAGTCCAAGAATTATGATTAACGCCGCTCGCCTACCTGTTCGGACATTTGGTTTAAATCGGCGTCATTTCAGTTCCGAAAGAATTTTGGAAATGCAGCAAGAATTTAGTACCACGTATGTGCGCTCTGTGGGTTCATGCGTTACACAACAGGGGATCGTGGCTGCCGGAGAATTAGTATTTTACATTCAATTCGGAGTTATTTAACACTAACCTACGTATGCCACACAGCGTCAACAGATTTACTATCACGTTGAAATTACAACTTCTGCATAGCGGCAATATCGGTGGACTGCACATGATCCTCGTCGGCCTCGATGGTCTCCTGCAGTTCATCTAGGGAAACTTTCTCGTCCTCAACAACCATGTTGATCTGCAGCTTGTTGATACCGTAACCTTGTGGAACCAATTTGTGAGCACCCCAGTTTAGACCCTCTTTCTCAATGGCCAAAACATTGGCAATCAACTGCTGCATATCAGTCTCGTCGTCCCATGGTTTCACATCCATGGTTACAATAGACTTGGCAGCACCCTTAGCTGGCTTCTTGGATTTTTTCTCCTGGTACTCAGCAACTCTCTGGGCCTTGATCTTCTCGGCTTCAGCATCTTCCTCCTCGTCAGATCCGAACAAGTCGACGTCGTCGTCATCCTCGTCAGCTGGAGCAGCCTGAGCAGCTGGGAAACTGTCAAATTCATCAGCCTTGGAGGCGATGTGGTTGAACCATCTAGCAAAGTCTGGGAAAGCCTTCTGGAAAGCCTTGTAAGTGGTAACGTCAGCCTGGGAGGCAGAAGTACTATTCAATTGTTGTTAGTATTTTTTTTCCTGGAAAAAACTTCTCCACGTAGCTCCCACAGATCAGAAGTGTGAAATGAATCACTTCTCTTTGTCACTCATACCGGGGGTCTTACTTCCCGTCATAAACACGGACCAAAGAATTTCGTTCATCAGCTAGTTATGGAAGCTAAGGATAAAGATTTTCTTTCATTCGGAACATACCCTTCGATGTAGGACTTGTCAGCCAAGAAAGTGTTCAACTTTTGCAAAGTTTCAATGTTAGAGAAGTCGGTGAAAGACATTGCGAAGTATTGAGGTGCTGGAGAAAGTGAAGACGGAAGAAGACTTTATAGAATCTTATGAGAGTAAAGATATAAGAGATGAGAAAAGATTGATGCCTCGTAAGTTGTCGTTGAAAAATTTTTTCTCGGTGACCCGGATGAGAATTAGGGCTGGCATCTCGAAGCTTTATGTGGTGCAGAGGTGAAAATTGAATATTGACATGGAAAGGTCGAACCGTGGCCAAAGACAGGTCAATGAAGCGAAACTTCCACTACTATAGTACAAGATTCCGGCGGTGTCAAGCTGAAATGCTTATGCACAAGACTGGACAATCACCAGTCATGTGCGTAGCACGTGTGGGAAGTCTGTACCCGCGACGATTGGCACGGAAGATGCGTATCCAGACCTTTATTGCTGGGAGTGACATCTGGGAAACAATCTAGTAGCTCCGGGCAGGCTGATATCTTGGTATAGATAATTTTTTCGGAATAAAAACATGATTTCTCAATATTTTTCTATTAAGAAAAAAAGACCGTGATAAGGCTTTCTTGCTCAGTTCAAAAATAGAGCTAGAGGCTATAAAGACCACGGTGGTATAATGGGAATTTGGTGCATAATGCGAGAAGTTCCCAGTTTTTAATTGATAGGAAAGCTAAACCAATTTATTTTGACGGAATCTCTGCAATTCTTCCACAACACGTAGTTATTTTCACCGAAAGCTGGAATTTGCTTCTGCCCAGGTTTGTGATAGCGTAGCAATATGTAGCTGTTGCACTTCAAAATTGGGAAATTTTGGTGTCCATTTAAAAATAAGTGGCAATGAATAATATCTTTTTGTCTTGTAAACCCATGAGAAACATCCCTAATAACCAAAGCCAACAAGCTATTTAGTATTCAAGGAAAAAAATTCTTTTGCAGGAATATTCAGCGGGAGTCATTTTGCTTACCCACCCATGCAAATAAAGTCTTTTTTTTTTTTTTTTTTTTTTTTTCAAAGGAGTGTAATGCTAATAAATGTAAGTCGGCATCGTTTTCGAACTAGCTTGACATAAAATATATTCTAGCATGCCCCCTCCCTACACTTGTTGATTGAAGCCGAGTGTACCTTACCATATAAGTAGTATTGTTTCGCGCGATGTCCGACATGACCAGGTAATTCGGAAAGTACGTCTTTTTCAAGACGTACTTTTTCAACGCTCAATGTTATGTGAGCGCGCAAACCTACAATCTCCAGCCAAGGAAGGATTAGAACCGCACATAAAGGAAGAATTTCTACCTCTAGGATTTTTCACCGTTGCGCATCGTAAAGTTCCATGTCACAGCAGCAGCAACTTCTTCCTCAGGCTTATCTGTCAAACTTTCACAATAGGATAAGAAATGAGCAGGTCCCACTCTTTGTCACTGCTCAGCCCAGCAGAGGTCACAAAAGAGCCAAGGTAGTCAATTATGCAGAGTTCGATCCAGACATCTTTGATGAATTTGCCAATATGGGGATGGAAGAAGATGATGTGAGTGAGAAGAAAGATACTGCAAATGGCGGTGTTACTCCTGGGATGGGCTCACCCACTAACGCTGGAACGATAACCGCAAACGGAGACGATAAAGAGGGCAAAGTGAGTGGGGAAGGCGGGCCCGAGATTAACGGCGGAAACGGCCATGCGAACTCAGAGGAGCAAGCTTTTAGTACTGCTCTGCCAGATATCCAGGAACAAGATGACCGACTTAGTATCTTACGATACCCAAAGATTAGAGAGACTTTCTTGCAAAGCAAAATCGCTGTTCCTTACAGAATGGATATACCACCAACGTTATCAGCTGATCAACAAGAACCAATCATAATACCCATAACGCTCAACTTTGAGCATGGTGGCCATCAGATCAATGACTTCTTTAGCTGGAATATCAATGATCGTTCGATCACTCCGGATGAGTTCGCTACAATATACTGCAGGGACTTGGATTTTCCTAATTCCACCGTATTGCACTCTCAAATTGTCTCATCTATTAACGAACAGTTACAGGAGTACGAGACGGTAGCTGCTGTCATGGTCCCCGATTTGCAAGTCATTGTAAATTTGACCTGCAGCTTGGACAACAGACTTTACGAAGACAATTTTCAGTGGAATCTGAATGATAAATCTATATCGCCTGAGAAGTTTGCAGAAATTGTGGTTCAGGATCTTGGTCTTCCTCGAGACTTCATGCCTGCCATCGCCCACGCACACCACGAATACCTCCTGCGGGTCAAGAAGGAATGGTTGGAGGGTCACTTGAACCAAGAACATGTCCCCAATGGCGCTGCATTTGGGTTCCTCTCAGGGATACGACTGGATGTGGATGAATTAGGCGTCAGCTGGTGTCCGAAGGTTGAAGTTCTTACGCAAGAAGAGATTCAGAAACGTGAGATTGAGAAGGAAAGAAATTTGAGGAGATTGAAAAGAGAGTCCGATCGTATGAATAGGCGAGGAAGACGTAGGGTGGACGATTTGGAGACTACAATGAGAATATAGCTTGATTATGTAGCAGCACCTACTAATGTACAGCACCTACTAATGTACACAACTAAGGGTCATCCGCGCAACTCACAGACCTGTGCAAGAAAAAAAAATTCCTTCCTTGGCCTGTGTATCAGCAAAACTCACAGTCTACACTTTCATAATAAATACACTTGACAAACTGAAAGATGGCAGTTTCAGGCAATAAATAACTAGATTTGGTGAAATGTAAGGTGTTTTTTTAACAGCGTTTATGTAGCCTACACATAAATTATCATAGTTTAGATGTCAAAATAATGAAGAAAGCGAGATTGGGGCAAATTTTAAAAAAAGTGGAAAAAGTTTCGCAGCTAGCACTACTTGATCGGAGTAGCTTTATTTCCCACTCGAAAATATTATCGCATCTGAATTTCGTTTTGCAGGGGAAACGGCTTAAAATGCTGTAGTATATTGCAGAAGTTAGTTAGGTGGTAAGATGGTTAGCTATTGCATGAAGTTTTGTGTCAAACCAAAGAAGGACAAGAAACCAAAAAGACAGTCAACCAAGTGAACAATTATTTTATGTTATGATGTACGTTTACCTTGACCTTGAAAGTTAGATTTTTTCCAAATTAAAAAGAATGACCTTCCAGAGCAAACGAACAGACGACAGTCGAAGCTTCATAGGTCTCTAAGCAGCTTCGGCCAATTAGTCGCAATTTAATTTGTATTTTCAAAATTCGGCAGATTTATGTACTGCAGCTTTTCATAAATCTTTGATATCTGGAGTGGTGATCTTGAATAAGCTTCCGCTGCGTGGCTTTTGCCGTGGTTTAGGGGTTTTGTTGATCGATAACAAGCTCATTTTTATCAGTCTTTAACTCTGCAAACATCATAAAACCAAGCTTCAAGAACTTTATGTCTTCGAAACAAGTACTTTTACAGCACTTTCAAGCGACTCTTGTTAGCCACAATTACAGTTTTGACGAATTTTTGAAGACAGTTAGTCAGAGCTATCGGAATAAACATGAATCCGAACCAGAAATTGCTACTGTAAGAGAGTGGTACTCCAAGTATCAACATCAAGACCAAGCAGCATTGCAACTTGTGGAGCAACGAATCGAGAAATTTTTAGATGAGAATAGGGAAGCACAACTGCATGAGCTAGAAAGTTTGCAAGTCGCAGAATCCCTTTCATTGGAGCAGATTGTAGACAAACTTGACCATGTGGATCAACTGCTCACCAAGAGGTTAGAATACATCAATGGTGCCCTTGAGAAAAATATTGTGGAACTAGCAAGTTTCAATGAGCTGCTGGAAATAGCAAACTCCAAAGAGATAGATAAAAAAGAAGACACAAATTCTATAGAAACACTACGAGGTAGACTGAGCGCTCAAGGACCCAAAACGGGCAGTAATCTTCAACAGCAAATGTGATCTGAAATATCTGGCACAGAATACTCGTTGCCTATCCACTGAAATACCTCATATTTGGAATTCAGGTTTCGGTTGTTGTGCATGCAATAACCATTGCCGCTTTCAGTCTTGAGACAGCCAGTCTTGGACATTGGTTGCACGAAGATGCATCGTTTAATTCTAGAGTGAATGAGGGCCATAGAACACATAGAGCACGGCTCGTGCGTGGTGTAAACGTCGAACTCCGAACATAGGTATACCGATCCATCATCCTCCTTTTCCCCTTTATTCACTTGTGCTCGTCTTCTTGCCTCTCTTTCAGCAACAGACTTGATTCCTGACATTATGCTGTGCTCCAAAACGGTGTAATTAGGATTAGTGCGTCTATCAACCTCGATAATGGGATTTTTAGTATCCCTCGGATTTACAAATGCAGTAACAATCGGATATTGGTTCCCATTGGAAAGTTCTTCGGTAGCTCTAGCACTTATTTTTCCCAATACAAACCTGATAAAATCCATGTCAAATATGTAATCATTCAAAATTTGATCGTTGGGATTGCCATACCACGTTAAAGGCCAATATTTTTCAGACCATTCTAGCACTAACTCCTTTGTGGGCGCCGCCTGGCGCGGTACGCAGTGGGTATCTTTGAGATGACTATATTGAAAGCAAGGCCCAAGTCTTTCGAGCAAAGAGATGATGCCTTCTCTTTCATGCACCATTTCCACAGAGCAAATAATTACTCTTAAAATTTTCTTTTCAACGTCGGCTTTCATTATTCTTTTTACGTGTATCAGCGATACTGGATCATATGGTTGAATATCACGCCGAATAAACCTATACTTGTTAGTTTTTATTCTCCTTCATTCTAACCAATAATCGATTACAACATACTCTACAACTTTTCTTGAATCCTTGGCATTAATTTCAATTGTCCATACGTTGACTTATAATTGTTAGTCGTAAGAAAAATATAAGTACCACGATAATGAAGCATTCAACATACCAAGATCGGCTACATCAAGGATTCTTTCATTCCTAATTTGAAGTAGATTGTCCTCTACGATGCACGCCCGATAATCAATCTTAATCGGGTTTAAGCTCTTCTTGACCATTATCAACTCACCTTGATCCGAGTTATCTGATCTTGATGGTTTCTTTTCAGGCTTTTTCCAAATGTTCGATGTAATCTCCCATCTAATATACGGCGAGATCAATTTTCAATCACGTGATTATGCGATTCCCGTCATGTATCAGCAACTGAGTAAGGTTTTAACTTTCCTTTGTTCTCACTAACTACATAGTCTCAAATATTACCGCGATTCTTTAACCATGTTACCTCTCGAAATTTTATCAGGCTAGCATCGTTTCTTTCAACTCCTAATGAGGAGTTTACGGAGTTTCATTGAAGATAATTTGAACATCCGTTTGTCCCACTCTGGATTTCAGCCCATAGTTGCCTGTAATTCATTGAATGGGTTGGAGGAAATACTGAACACTTGTTTTGTGATCCACAACCAATGTCGTATCCCTTTCCCTGAAGTATGCCCTGAAGCTAGTCACAAGAAAGTTGTAGATCAATGCATAATACATTTGCTTAAAAAAAAACTTTACAACAATGTTCTGACATTTGGCTATCGGATTGCGGGTTGTAATGAAGTAAACACATCGCTTCATTGTTTCTGTACTAATTCTAATGTGTCTAGAATCAAAAGTCATGAATGGCATTTGTTGCATGACATCATGGGTAGGGACAATTTTGTAGATTTGTTAACGAATTACGCCGTTGTTCAATACGCGGATGGTGTCTTCACCCAACTGATTGGTAATCGAGCAAATGAACCGCATGTTCCTCCATCATGGTGCAGCGAGAAAAGCACTTTGCACAAGAAAGTTGATGTTCCTATTATGATACAAAAATTACTTTACAAGAGTGTGTCGTTCTTCAACAAGGAAAACATCCTCCCCGCAGGAAACAACATTGCCACTCTTGTAAATGAAATCTTTGAGCCATTCTTCAGAAAGCAGATTTTGAAAAAGCCCAAACTCATTTCCATTGTGAGAAAAATGATTCAAAACCATGCAGAGATCCGATATTTGCAAATATTGAATAACGTATGTCCCCCAAAAAAAAAGGTTCTCGAAGGGACACATTTGGACGCCAGCACGCCCGTCGAACTCGTCAATAAATTCATGGTTATAATACTACAAAAACTCATCCCTCCTGAAATGTTTGGATCGAAGAGGAATAAGGCAAAAATCTTTCATTACTTATCTCAGCTACTAAGATTACCTTTGAAGGGAAGTATCCCATTTAGCGAGCTGATGAGTTCGCAAAGAGTCCAAGATTTCACATGGCTTCAATTAGAAGTTAATCATGGTGAGTCCGCTATGAAAAATCTCCAAGATCTTGCAGGATGTTTTATTTTCTGGATATTTCAATTCACTATTCCGAGAATCATTACAACCTTTTTTTACTCTACTGAAGTCTCTTCTTGCGTGGAAATCCTTTTTTTTAGACATGATGCCTGGATTGAGGTATCAAGACCGTTTTTGAATGATTACTTCTCTAAGCATCTGGTGGAAAATAAAATTTGCAGAAACCATAACAGTTATTTGCTTTCCAGGTACAATCATAGCAGGCTTCGATTAGTTCCAAAAAAAGCAAATCGCGAATTCAGAGCCCTGGCAATACCTTGTAAAGGTGCTGATAAGGAAGAGTATCTCGTATTCAAGAGTAATTTCAAATCTATAGTTTATCCGGTTCAGTGCATCTTAGAGTATATCCGAAAGAAAAGAAAGACACATTATAAGAAGCTGTATTCACCCGCTCAAATTGCAGATCATCTTATATCATTCAAAAGAATCCTACTTCGAAAATACGGGAAAGTTCCAGATCTTTTTTCAATGAAATTTGATATAGAGTCTTGCTATGATTCAATTTCAAGGAAAAAGGCGATGGAAGTCATGAACTCGGTTTTAGAAAACGAAACCGGATTTTTTGTCAGGTCGCAATCTTTTTATGAACCATCAACTGGCATTTTAAAGACTCAGAGCGTCGTGAATGGTTGCAGACGGCCGAGAAGTACCGAAGTTTATATTGATAATGCCCGAACAGTTTACCTCAGCAAAGAAGACGTTAATGACGTGTTAAAATCAGAGTTATTTGACACTGCCTTATCTTTTGGTGATAAGTGCTATTTGAGAAAGGATGGACTCTTTCAAGGGTCTCGTCTCTCGGCGTTGGTCGTAGATTTGGTATATGATGATCTCATGGAAACATCTGAAATTTTCAAGGCACAATATCCCAATGAATGCTTATCGCTTAGACTGGCAGATGACTTCCTTGTCATTTCCACCGATATCATACAAATCCTTGAACTCGAAAAACTGTCATCAAAGGGATTTGAAGAGTACGGTGCCAAGATCAAGAAAGACAAGATTGAAATATCAAATAGCACATGCTTACCAAAGGAGAGTTTCCAATTTTGTGCGCTCGACATTTCGTTAAAGAATTTACAGGCTTGGAAACAATCTGAATCTTTCAACATTCCACGTATGCGTTTTGGATCGATAGCAAAAACGTACGACCAGTTAACTACATTATTCGAAATGAGACTTTCGTATGGTACCACTAATGGACTTTTAAACACACCTCTCACAGTAGTATTTCAACTTTATCAGGTCGGCGTTAACATAGCGCAAACTTTTGCAGATGCTTTTAAGGGTAAAGCTGTATTTTTGCGACCATTTAAAGATTTCATCCATCGAATTTTGATTACTGCGGTTGGTGTTTGCAGTCACTGCCCTAGCAATGATACATTTAAGTTACAGCTGCATCAGGCAGTACTACAGAGTTTTTTAGAAACGCTTTTGCCTGTTCCGTCAAAATTTGAAAATGCTATTACTTTTCTGAAATTCGAATTAAATAAGTGCATATACCTATCGACTGTTGCTTTGAACAGGGAACGATGATATAGAACAAGATAAGACGCAAGCAAATAACAACAAATACAATAAAACAACAACAACATATCATTAAAGGTCAAGCCCACCAAAATAAGCTCTCAAGTTTTCTTCATCTTTCTGCTTCCGTCTTCTTTCCACTTCTTCTACACCTCCAGAAGTTTTCAAGTTACCTTTCTCAACGAAACTTCCCAACTCATCTTCAAAAGCGTCAACATCCCTATATTCCCTTTCTTTTTCCCACAATTTTTGAGCCTTCTCTAATGCTTCAATTCTCTCGTTGTGATCCGGATGCAACGCTTGCACCTCGTTGAGAACTTGGTCTCTTACTTTATGGAAAGTGCCGGGCTCTGGAATGGGGAGAATTGGGTTGGACTTAGATCTCTTGGGATGTTTTTCTTGCTCAGCACAACAGAGATTCACCAGATCAAAAGTTTCTAATGCTTTGTCTAGATCTTCTTTCAAATCTGCTGCCAAGTCTTCCTGTAACGTAAGAAACTGCTGTTCTTCACAAACTTTCTCCAGTTCAGACTTCCATATTTTTTTCCATTGTGGCTTTTCAGTTTTCATGAAACCTTGCATACTGGTTAAACCTTGTTGTGCTGAGACCAATTCTTTTTGCACGGACTCCAGCTTCTTTTTAGATGGCTTTACACCGTGAACCGCCACATCTTTCCTAAGAACTTCGATGATGTCTTGAAGGTCATCCACCTTGCTGAGCAGAGCATCTGATGTCTCGCCGAGCTTATTTTGAGTATTTTCGATGTACGTTTTGCTAGATGGTTCATTCGACTCCAAAGAGAGAGTCTTAAAACTTGAAAGTTTCGACTGTATAAATTCGATGGCAGTTTTCGATTTTTTCTTATTCTCATTGTAAATTTGCTTTAGTATTGCCAATTCTTGCTTCATTTGCTTGATACTATCTACCGAAATGGGAGAAACGGGTAATGTCTCAACTAATGGAGGGGCTGAAGTCTCAGAAATAGCAGAGTGTTTATTCTCAGCTTTGGAGTCCGATGAACTTTCGTCATTCTTGAGTGACTCTTGAGTTCTAAGTGTCAGTTCGCGTATTTGACCCAAGATATCTTCTTGGCTCTTAGTAATTTCCGCTCTCAATGAAGAAATGAGTTCCGAAAAATCGTTTTTAGGTTCTACTTTTTCCCTTAGATTATCGTCCACTAGATCTTTTTCCTCATGCTGATTAACATGAAGCTCAATGATACATCCATCGCGTACATCAGATAGTGCTTGTTCATCTAGTTCATAAAAGACGGAATATTTTGGATCCCGGAGATATAGATCTGGAAAACTGTCTTCGTCCGGGGAATAAGCAAATTTCTCAACAAATAATAGTTTCAACTCTTGCATATTTGTTGGTAATTGTAAGGAGCAGCGCTTAGTTCTCTCACCGATCTTTAAAAATATTGTATATGGCTTAGTGGGTAAGTCATAATTGCCGTTCACGCTTTCATTCTGAACACTTTTCAACTTTAAGGGGGACTTAGTAAGCGTATCCGCAACTAGCTGAGGTTTATGGGAATTTTTTTTGGGTAGGCTAATGGCGGAAGCTGTTTCTTGAACCATGGTCTCCCGATCTTCGTAAACATGGCTATTAGTTGCCAGTGGAAATGGAATCCTAGATTTTTCAGTAGGCGATTCCATAGTCTGCGCCATAAGTTCAGCGGGTAGCGGTGGTGCAGAAGATGGGTTTAGCGATGTGTTCGTAGCATTAGAAAAAGAGGGAGGTACTGATGCCAGAGCACCGGCTGCTGCCGCTTCAGTGGTCGAATGATTGGTTAATTTGGCCATCTGATAGGCAGAAAATCTTTTGGAGGCTCGCCGCTGCAAATTGTTACCTTTTTTCAATTCAGATAACGCCTCAGTCTCCGACAAACTCTGCTGCCTCGGCCCGGTAGAAGAACTGGTAGACGACGAACTTGGAGGTGCAATTGCCGCGGAAGGGGCAGCGAGGGTCACAGGAGAAGAAAGTGATGAATATCTGGCAGATACGGATGAAATGCTTCCACTTTTCCGTTGTGTCCTCGGTTCCGTGAATTCTTGTCCTTGGCTTTTAGGGGTGTAGTTCACACTCGGTGTTCTTGAACTCGGCGGCGTAGACTTGTTGGAGAGTGATAAGCTGCTCACAGTAGAGGGACGTTGCTGATGTAGATTTCGCTTGGCGCTTCGCTCCGACTTAACAGTTTTCAGTAAGGCTTGTTTGACCTTCAATTTATCCAGGAGGGTCACGATTATTTCCCTTATGCTAGGTAAGTACTTGTTCAAAGTTTCGTCAGATGGTTCTTCCCTCAATGCAACTTCCAGCACACGACGTAGGTCCATTGGGACGTCACCCAGATCAGATACTTCTAACCCTGAATGGCTGAAAAACTTGGACACTAATTTGAAGTCATTTCCCAATTGAACATAAGCATCGGAAACCATTTTTTCATTCAAAGTGCCTTTAGACCATTGTGTTAAAGCCTGCAATAACTGCTTTGTTGACATAAGCAATTTGGTAACTGTGGTTTCCACGCTGGAGTTGGAAAGAATGGATGATGAAGATTTCCTCGAGGGAGCAGAGCTATGATGACCATGGGAATATTCCAAACCGTCCCTAACACTGGACATTTTCCCTATGTTTTCTTTGCTGAGGACGCTCTTTCTTCCACCCGTTTTCTTGATGTTATGGCCTGTGTTTGATGTTGATTCTTTTGTTCGTTTAAATCGATACTCTTAGCGAAAACTCAAGCTAAAATCCGCAAGCACAAAGAGAATAGGCGAAAAGAATTTTCAAGGGTGTCTTCTGCCTAGCTGCGAGAGCTTATGTCAGCGGATGATTCCTCGAGGATAATTGTATCGGATTCAGAAGCAGAAGAAACACTGATATTCAATCCCTTCGATACTCAAAGTACAGCGGCTTGTGTGGAGGAAAATGTGCTACTACCGGGTGAAACTCTAGATGTCCCCACTGAAGATTGCCCAGCTTGTGAGAATGGAAAAAGGTTTCTAAGGAAAAGAAAGGCTATACAGCGGATGCCTTATAGTTTAGATAGGATCAAGCATCGGCAGCTCTTGCAAGGATTCGACATGACAGGTTTTGACACTATATCAGAAGAATTAAGATTACCAAGTCCGCCGAGGGTTCAGTCCGAACGCACTGAAATACGCAAGCATGACCTCAGCGAGTTGCGAGAAACCAAGCAGGACAGTGGCGATGATGAAAGCGACAGAACGAGCACTTCTGAAGAAGATATGATGAAGTTTCGTGGGAAAATGGTAAACATGAAAACTGGGTTCCGTGGGGTTCTACCCAGAATTGCATGGGAGAAGGCATTGCAGCAGCCGAATTCTACTGCGGGCACGTCGAAAAGACAAAGGCCGTCTTTAAATCATAAAGGAGTTGCCAAAAAAAAGGTCGCGGCCTCAGAAACAAAGGTAAATCAAGATGATTTATTAATTAACGATTTCATTTCTTCACCTGACGAAGAAGTGGATCAAGAGGATCACTTCCACTTGCACGAAAAACCTGATGAAAATTCTTTACAAGAATTAGAGATGATTAGCGAACATTACCACCAGCGATATGACAATTTTTATTTAAGCGATGATGAATTAAATGACGAGCATGCGGACAACCTTGTCATCGAAATTAACCAGAAAAAGTCAACGGACATCCAACTAATTCCTAGAGACGATAAAGAATTGTCTGACAGTTTTGAGCAAAGTTCTGTTTGTGGTTCGGATATTATAGAACTCGGCGCAGTAGAATATAACAGAGATGCCATTGATACTATGCTTTCCAAGGGCCGTAAGAAAAATCATGGTAATATAGTTTCCAGCAGGGGTAAAGGAAGAAAAAGAGTAGATTCCCTTTTTAAGAAAAAAATTGCAACCCCAAGAGTGATCCACCATAAGAGATCCGTAAGAAAAATTGCCGGGAATGCAAGCCAGAGTACTTTACCTCTGGTTCCTTACCTTTCTGCCAAAACCGACCTTGGAAAGCGTGATGTTACTCAAAGAAACATAGGAGGCCAAAATAAGCAAAATGAAAGTTCGAAAAATAGTAAAAAAATTGATAATACAATAGGGCCATTCGCCCCACTTGGGACCAAAAATAATAGACGTGCAAGAATATTTTCAACCGTCATAGAGACTCCAAGCGACAAGTACGCCCTTCCAAAGCATAGCTTTTCTAAACCCGATGAGTCAGGAATAAAAGAGATAAATTCTGATGACGACGAAGTCCTCCACCAAGCATCCTTGGTTGCTCTCGATTCACTTTTTACTGGAAAACCTGTTATACCTCCGGACACTATAACGGTGAGCTTATCCGATAAGCACTATACCTTATCAAAATTTCTACGGAATGACACTCCTTTAACTCTGTCGAGAATTTTTGATCACATTATAGAGAACGGTATTACAGATAAAGAGCTTCTGCAAGTATCAGAAAGCTTGACTCTTTTTTTGTTGCATTTGAATCACCTTGGGGTTACTGAAGTAGTTTCTGTATTTCATAAAAAATTCAGATCTAAAGTTAACATTTTGAGAGAAAAGGCAAAACCGATTCACTTCTACCAAATTGCGACATGCCAGCTTATGCTTTTGGAAACGGCCAACTATGCAGATATGTCAAGCCTTTCAGTGATCGAAATAAAATCTAATATACTCAATCACGTGGTTTCTTTTTACAAGTTACTCGCTTATTGTTATGAATCAGTATCTAAGTCTGATATGACATACCTATTTCAAAGCTGCGATATCTTATCCAAAGTCGTGCACTTGATAGACATGAAAGACAAATTATGGGAAAAGTTGATAGAGCAAAGTTTCCAGCCGGAAATATGTTTTCTTTTACTTAACGCTTTTCCTACTGATCAACCACAATGGAAAATTCTGAAAACGAGTCAAGACTATGCATCATTAGTACAGGCCTTCAGGTTTATTGAATACTGCCATACGACGTTATGCTGGGAAAATAGTAAGGAACTTCTTTTTCTTTTTGACAGAATTTTCAAAAAAAGACGATACGAGGATTTCGCTGAGGAGGACTCAAGTAAAAATAGCGTATTGGGCCCATCCCGAGAACTTACTACGGGCACCTTATTTAACCGATTTTTGTGTCTTTTTCAAGAAACTGCGTTAACACATTCGATAGTGGAAAGAATTACGCCAATAGGTGAATTTTCTGTCAAAGATTCCCCAGTGGCTTTGATTAACAGGCTTAACCTCTTGATTATATTGGCCCGAAGCTCGAATATTGGCTTGGAGAAAAAGATGGAAAACTTAGTCAGACCGGTATTAACCACCTCGTACTTATCGCAGCAAAATGAGCAATCTTTGAAAAAAGTTGGTCAATCGATTTTAAATGCGATTCTAAGTCTGGCTGAAGTCAATAGATCCCGAAATTTAACATTCAAGGGTAAAATATTGGTAGCAACATTTAAAAAATTAATTTACGAGGAAGAAAATCTACTGTTAAGCGCATGGACCAATTTCCTTGCACAATTGATACCGATCATTGAAAAATTTCCTAAATCCAAACCGCTCTTTTTAAAAGAATTTTATTACTGCATCATTCTGATGGCTCAAAAAGAAGTGTTTACTAAAAGCTTTTTGCAAGTTTTGCAGCTATACTTGAGAAATCTACCTATACTAGGAGCTGCCTGGGCTCAAGCGAACATTCTTCAGGTCATTAAGGGGAAAGTGAACCTATCCACCAATTGGATTGACCACTATTGTACCGTTGGAAAATACTTGATCCAGGAAGATTCTTTGTCTTGGTGGTCCTTTTACATGTACAACGACGTCGCAGGTTCATTGACCAACAGATTTTATTTTTACTGCAAAATTTTGCAACTTTGCGACTCACAGTCTTTCGAACTTATTAAACGGTCTATGTTTGAAACTGCTACGGAATATATTTTTCAAAATGATTCTAGATGGTTCCAGCACTTCTTATGTCAACTGTTAAGCCGCGAGCACTCAATGGTAATTGATTATGTGTACGGAAAAATGGCTACTGATTCGTTACTCATAGTCAAAAAGTTTGTTTGGACGCTTAACAAACTTTCCTATAACGATTTGCTGTTGGACCTCATTTCAGCTTTGCTGAAATACCATCAACATGGAATGCTTCAAAGAAAATTCGTCTCTCAAATTGTGGAATATCTTAATTTAAATTTTGTTGACTACGTCAAAAGTAGCCATGATTTTTCTTTACTCAAGAGGGAGCTTGGTATTTCTGACATAGAAACAGAGAAAAGTGCCTTCAGGGATGTCTTCAAGTCTCATCAACACTCAATTCAGCAAGCATGCTTTATCGAGTCGGGGCTCATACATGCTTGCTACACGGGAGAGGAAGAAGTTAATAATTATATGGAAAAGTTAAAGTCTTTATTCAGCTTTACGGCATTACCGAATTTTTTCCACGTTTTTATTAAACTTATTGCGGCACATATGCAAAGTGAAAGCGCAGTCCTTTTGACTTTTAAATTGCAAATTGGTGGTTATTTATTATTTCTTATTAATGAAGTTTTGAGGGCAAAGTATTTTCAAGTCACACCTGGAGAATTTTTGGAACTTTGCCGACTTCATAAAATTTTATGTTCTGGCGACAGTCAGCAACATCAACAAGAATCGAAACAGGAACAATATTTTAAAGGACAAAATATTCAATTTCAAATCTATGTTTTAAACATTGCTCATGGGTTTTCGGACTATCATTTTTTGGCGCAAAGATCAAAAGAATTTTTGGCCGCAACCATTAGGCCCGGTGAGCCGCTGGACGGCGAGCTATCGGCCAAAATCGATGATATTGCACGTCAATATATCGACCTTGATTTGCATGTGAAGCGTTTTCGCCTTCAAACAGATATATATACACTCATGACTAAGCTCCAAGACATGGTAGTAAATATTTCGTAAATGAACATATACCCATATATAACTTAAGCTAATTATTAGCAGTTATATATTTCATTTCGTGATGGCCTTCTCCGCCTCTAGCTTGTCCAGATGTTTTTTCAAGGTGACAAGCGTAACGATGCGCTTGAGCAACTCCTCATGCTTTTGGACAACATCATAGGTAGTCATTGCTGGTCGTACAGGCAGGCCTAGTTCCTGCAATGCGGTAGTCACTTTATTCTGCAAGGCAGGCTTAAATGCAGATATTTTAGTCGACCTTAGAAATACACCAGGAGAAAGCTTTTCGCCATGTGCCATTACTCCCAAGGAACGTCTTTCATCTGGGCTGAAATTTTCCAGAAGATGCTCAGCATACACACTCTCTGCCTTGCGTTTGATGGCAGTTTGCAGCTCCTGCTTTTGTTTTTTCGTTTTCTTTATCTGAGTGGCTTCTTGAGTCTCTTGCTTCTTATCATGCATCTGCTGTAGTTGTTGCCGTTGCAAGGCAAACAATTGTTGTTGTCTCATCCAAGGGTTTTCAGGGACGGTAGATTCGTGCTTTCGTTTCCGCGATTTGTCGGAAAATAAACTACCATATAGCTGGGACATTCCTTGTGAAGTTAGATACTGTGAAACGGACTGATCTGAATTCGGTGCGTCCAGCAGACGCAAGAGTGACTCCCTTTCATTTAGCGTTTTCTTAGCCGCCATTTCAAATTTCCGTGATTCCACAATTAGCGCCTCTTCCTCTGCTATTTCTGCGGCTGATCTGGCTAATAGCCTTTGCAAATACTTTTTCCTCTCAATCTCCTTCTCTCTGGGAAAATTCAAAGAAGGTAGTAGGGAGTCATTGGGATCTTTGGCCAGGAAGTATTTTTGGCATACCTTGTAAAAAGTCTCCTTCAATTCTTCTAAAGTTCTAGGCTTATCATAGTTATAACGATCTTGAATCACAAACCATCTTAAATCATATTTCCGGCACAGCCCAAATAAATAACTTACCTCTTCATAATCCCAATCATCATTCTCGGCAACTTGCTGTGTTTCTGTGTTTTCCCGTTTGACGGTGTCATCTGTCGGCTTGCTGATTCCCATGAAGTCTAAATAGGTCTCTTTATCAAAAATAGGTATTCTAAGGTGAATATTGAACTTTCCGTAAGGTGATTCTTTAGTCTCTTCACCCACCAGTTCCTTTGACCCTTTCACCCAGTGGTGTAAAGTTAAAGAGTCATTAGCCTTAAACTCCGCAAACGTCCAGGGAGATGGACGAGAGAGAGCAGTGAGCTTGTCTTTAAATTTGCTAGCAGGTTGAATAGCTATTGGTGGTTCGTTCTCACCTAAAAGATTGTATAACTCTCTCTGCATCCCTGTTACTTGTGGCTTCGGAGCCTTAGAGGCCGTTGAGCCAGGCAACGGTGGAGGCGACGTAGAATTCCCATGGCTCTTGGACTTCTGCTGAATGTTCAACACGTCAAAAATATCTGAAGAAGACATCAATCAGCTTGTGTTTTTATTTTCTTGTGCCTTGCTCACTCTCTGTTTTCGTTGTGTGTTGTTGAAAACAAATTTGATGAGCTTAATAGTTTATAAAAGCAAATAGGTAGAAGTAACTGGCAAACCATCTCGTCGCTTTTATTGATGCTTTCATCTAAAAAGGCCAAGATCAGAGTCCCTAATAGGTTGGGACTTCCAGGCCAGAATTTCGAGAGCCTGTGGAGTATTCTGAGGGATGCTATTGATCACATTTATGCAGATGAAGTTGGTGAACTTTCCTTTGAATTGCTTTATCGAACTGTCTATACTTTGGTATTGAGGCGAAAGGCTAGTGAGCTTTATATCAATTTGGAGAAACACCTAGGGACTAAGTTAGATAATATAAAGGAGCATGAATTAAAAGACATAAGAGGATACGAGCTACTACAAAGTATTCTTACAGTCTGGGAGGCACAGTGCCACTGTTTCAAGCTAATCAGCGATATCATGATTTATTTGGACAAGGTTTATTGCAAATATGAAAGGAAAATGGAGACGTATGATTTGGGGTTGAATTTATTCAAAAAACACGTTCTTAACCCTACCAAAGAAGAGGTTAACGAAGCAATGCTATTGGATATTAATCAAGCTCGATCAGAAGGCTCATTGGAGATATCCCATGCTAGCACTTGGAAGGGTGTTGTTGGGATGATGGAGACGTTGGAAGATGACAAGGATAATTACTTCTTGAACCATTTCGAGCCCGCTCTTCTTAAGGAAACCGAGCATTACTATAAAAGCTCAATTGATTATCAAAAATTATCTCCGGTGGAGTATCTGGAGACGATGAAGAAGTTGAAGTCTTTTGAGTTTGCTTTAAACCAGAAATTTGTCAATACGGATACCACATTTAAGGTTACCAACGTTTTAGAGAATGTTCTTATTTGGAGCCAGCAATTTATGAAAGCTGTACCGATACTAATGCGCCAATCTGTGGCGGATAATGACATCGCGTTGCTCAAAGAGCTGTGTTCGTTGTCTTCAGAGGAAAAATATTGTTCAAACATTCTAAAATGTCTCAAGGAATGTATTTGGGAAGATGCAAACTCTATAGCGGTCGAAAAGAACCCAAGAAGGAAAGCTCAGATGGCCACTCAATGGACCTCCAAAGTCATCGAATTGTACAACTATTACAAGCTCTTCTTGTCAACGATCGACTTTCACGATTTCAATTCTGATAGTGATAACACTAGCATTAATATCATTAACGGAGTTCTTGGAAATTATTTGAATCAAGACGCCGTCCAATCTATTGAATTTATTACATTGTACCTGGACACGTTTTTGAAGTCAAGCCAGGACAAAAATGACATTGGCAAAGCGAAGCAGAAGTTAGAAGAATGTGTCAAGATATTCAAACTTATTGGTGAGAAAGACATCTTCGAGAATTTTTATAAAAAGCAGCTTTCCAAGCGATTGCTTCAACAAAGATCTTCTGTGGAACTGGAGAGATGGCTTGTCAAACAAATTAAAGATGAAATGGGTAATTTTTTCACCTCGAAACTCGATGGTATGCTTAGGGATATTGGCACTTCAATGGATCTTTCTAAGTCTTTTAGAGGTAATAATGAGAACAGTGATCTCTTAGAAAACACTTCTTACACTTCACAAATTTTGACCGTGACATCTTGGCCATTTCAAACCGCAAGTTTACTAGACGATAGTGTTATTTTACCGCCAAAGATGCAACAGGTACAGACGAAATTCGAAACGTTTTACAACCAAAAATACAAGGATAGGACTTTAAGATGGGCCCATCAATTCGGATATATGGAAATTGGGTTTCAATTTGAAAACAGCTATCACGAAATAAGCATGCCTATCTATGGGGCCATTATATTCATTCTTTTTCAAGAACATGATGAGCTAACTACTGAACAAATTGCGGAACTGACTAACATGCCCGAGCAAGAGTTGCAAAGACAGTTAATATCATTGTCTCTGGCACCAAAATCTAAGATTCTCAAGAAGACTCCGGCTACTAGAATTATTTCACCACAAGACGTATTTTCCATAAATTATTCCTTCGGCTCTTCAACACAGAAAGTTAAACTACAGACTATTGCTAACATAAATATTAAATCAGATTTCCATCCTCAGGCGGCAGGCCAGGATTCGTTAGAGAAGGAAAGAATAATAGAAGTGAACGCTGCCGTAGTGCGCATTCTGAAATCTGATAAGCACTTGAGCCATGACTTCCTTTTCAAGGCAACAAGTGATGCTCTTCGGCACAGATTCACCCTAACTGCAGCCATTTTCAAGAAGAGTATAGCGAATCTCCTAAATAAGGAGTACCTCCAAAGGGATTCCGACGACACGTCAATTTATCATTATATATCTTGAGGTATTTGCTTCTTCAATATAGAATTCAATTTTTTGGCAATTCTAGCAACGCCATGGGTATCCTGACCGCAAATGGCACAACTGGGGTCCTTTCGTACTCTTTGCGTGAAGCAACAACTGCAAAAGTAATGCCCACAGTTGGTTACAATAGGGTTAGTATAATCACCTTTACAGATGATGCATTTAAAAGGAATATGAGCAACGGTTTGGTTTTTAGAATGCGATGGGTCATCAATTTTCCACTCTTGATTTAGCTTCCAACCGGTTTTGAAATCATCTCTTGAGTGTAGGAACTTACAGCTATCCCCATAACCACAATACCCTGTTTGCTTGAAATCTTTGCAGACGTCTGGTTGAAAGTCCGTCAGCATAGTGACTTTGACATTCTCAGGAGGCCCTTCTAATTTACCCTTCGGACTGAAGCTCACTGCAGGCTCTGATTCACGCTCACCAACAGTCTTACGATCCACTGAGAGCTCAAATTTAGAACCTATGGATTGGATATCTTCTTTTTGGACTTTTTTGTGCCCTTCCACAGACTCTTTGGAGGAGTCTCCAGCAGTCAGTCCCATCGGTGTCCGACCCCTTCGTATACCCGGTATCATGGCAGCTTCGACAACACCAGACCCAACATCCTCACTGCCAACATCTACTTTCTTCCTTTTGAAACTAGTGCCTTGCTTCACAGACCTTTTCTTGAACATTTTGTCTTCCCTGCCGTAAAATGCGGTTACTTCCAGGTTTGGTGATTTTCGATGCTTTGAACTTCCGGGGAAATTGGGAAGCGCATTCATCAAACCCAACAAAATATTCAAAATAACATCCACAATAGCACGAGGAGGTAAAAAAAAAAGGGCAAAGAGTAGGTTCCTTTCCAATAATTCCTTAGGAGTTGTTAGCTTAACTCCGGTACAAACAGTTATACCTAGAAAGTCATCAATTTAATTCGACTAAATTGGCGTCCCTTTACGCTTGGCGATGAGTGAAAACAGTGTCAAGGATCGCGAGATCAGAGCACAGTTCGTGGAGGAGCCTCAGAATAGAATAGGTGGCAATACCAATAAAGTGATTCGCAGCGCTCTCAAGAAACAAGACCATTCGGCAAAAAACAATGAGGATAACACAGGAGCCATAGTTTCCTCCCCCTTGCTTACATCAACACCGGCAACTATTTCTAAGGCATTGGTCAAACTTTATCCAAACTTGATAATGGCAGACAGAGCTCTTACACTTTTAACTTGGACTCATGATGACATCTGGCCAAGTGTCTTGATGGTGTTGAGTTATATTGCATTCGTCCTTTATTTTGAGACAGTTGCCAAATATTTTGGCCATTTAGTAGTGGTTGCGATTATGTGGGGATACTCTCTACTGGACAAGCATGTGGAGGAGACTTTGAGCGTCCATCCGACTTTGGACGACATTGTTTTCGTGATGAACCGGGTCATAACCAAGGCGGATATCTTATTATCCCCTATAACCATCCTCAGCGCGCAGGATATTAGAAAACTACTACTCACGACAGTTTTCCTTTCACCTGTCTACGTGATAATAGCATTTTTCATCTTACCCCCAAGGAAATTACTTCTCACCGGAGGTGTATATTTGTTAACCTATCACTCTCCCTGGTCCAAAGTGACGAGGCAGTTGTTATGGAAATTTAAACTTGTAAGGTTGCTGGTGTTTTACATTACTGGTCTTGACTTAGGGGGGATCAGCAAAAGTCAGGGCATTTTTGCCGCCGTGCATAAACAAATGAATAAACTCTCTTCAGAAGAGAGCAATGAGGGCTGGCCCATCAGATTCACATACGTACTTTACGAGAACCAACGTCGCTGGTTGGGAATCGGTTGGACTTCCAGCATGTTGAGTTATGAAAGAGCCCCTTGGACAGACGAATTCTTCAACGAGGCTCCCGCGCCTGATCAATTTCAATTGCCTGATGAGAACACAGGCATGGTTTGGAGGTGGGTTGACAAAACTTGGAGATTGGATATGACAAACGATGGCGCCATTCAGCTGTCTAGCTCCAGGGCAAAGACCACAGCTTCCCCGAACGCGGACGATGGGTTTATCTACTATGATAACACATGGAAAAAACCCTCTACAGAAGATTCTTTTTCAAAGTACACCAGAAGGAGAAGGTGGGTGAGAACTGCAGAATTACTAAAGATTAGCGGTCTCAATGATGACCCAAGTATGAAAAACGCTCCCAGCTCTTCCTCGTCAAATGCAGAGACCAATCATTCAGAAGCAGCAGCGGGAGTGACGACCGCTACAGAATCAGAGAGGCAAGGCAGCATAAAGCGCAGAAGTGTCTCCTTTAGCGATGTGAAGAATGTGCATATCATCCCTTCAGAGGGCGAGGAGGATAAGAATGAATCAGATAACAGTATGCAAGAAGATGAGGAGCGGCCCGCAGGAAAATCTTCAGAGTCAACACCACTACTGCAAAACGATACCAATGAGAAGGGGGAGAATTCACCTCAGAATGATTCAGAAGAACACGAGAAATCTCAATAATAACTACTAAATGTCTAATAACTATTATTTTAATTTTTTTTTTTCTCTTTTTTTTCGGAATTGCGTTTAAGCATGCATTCTTGTTGAAATTATTATAGTATATAATATATTAACACTTTTTTGACCCCGGCGCCCTTTACAATCTGTTGACGTTCAAAGTTGGTGGTAGAGACTGGATCAACTTCTTGGCCTTACCGGCATCGTTGACGACTAGAGTGTACAAGTTCTTGCTACCTCTGACCTTGAATTTGGTCTGTCTGAAAGACTTGCCAGTCTTGTTCAACTTCTTGTTAACCTTAACGGTAGCGACTTTGACGTCGTTTCTCCTGGTCAATTCCAAAAATTGCTTGATGTCGGTGATTTCCTTAGCCATTTTAACTTCGACGTCCTTAAACTACTCTTAAAGCGGCACGACCTCGAAGTACGTAGATAGGCCCAAATTATTCACTGGAATAGTTCAATCAGCATCTTGGGTTTGGTACATTCGGACCTGTGAACCGGTTCTCGGCTTGCGTCGCGTCATCACAGTGCTTGAAATTTTTCAATTTTCTTTCAATTTTTCGGGAGAATTTCTGAATATGCATGTACAGGTTTACGGACACTACTGGTGTACGAGTTTTGAAGGAAACAGTCACACATAACAAATAATACTAAGATTAATACTACTGAAAAGTATAAGGTTGAGAGAAAAA
>PPKA02000041.1:0-92853 GCA_003707595.2 Zygosaccharomyces bisporus
TTTTTACGCGTTAGCCCGGTTTACGGGTACTGCTCGCGTAAACCCAGAGTTTTAGGTGGGTACTGAACAAAATTAGTCAAGATTGTCACGGGTATCAACATGGGTACGGCGAGAAAAATTGTGAGTTCTAGAATATGTACAACGGGTCGTTACCCGGTTAGAAAATTGACCGAGAATCTACCCGTTGGACGGCTCTGATGTCAAAGTACGCATCATTGTTGACGACAAAATTTTAAGTCGATAACCATATCTAGTTTCTTCAGAATGAAGATGAAGATGACTATCCGAATGCAAAGAGACCGTAGTTGCCGCATTTCCCGAGCTACCAATTATCATACTAATGGATTGGTATGATGCTGTGGAAAACGCTTCTGGTAGTGTCATTGCTAACTCAGGGGTCAGCTAAGGCAATGTTCAATGCTTCAAAAACTGAAATTGAAACTGATCGCAATCAATCTTTACCCTATCAAAACTTGCTAAGCAATACTTCAAGCACTCTGGCATCAAAATATTCATGCGAGATCTTTCCCAGCTCTTGCGATAGTGGAACCACTAGTGATAGTAAGATCAGTTCGGAAACTGAGGCTAGTAATGCCAATAGCGGCGGACTAGATGAAACTTCGATTTTAACGCAACAGTATGATGTCTTCTCATCTGTTCCTAGTAATATAAATACACCGCTAGTATCCGACGGTACAAATCAAACCTTCTTATCCTTTAATGAGTGGAGAATGGCCAAGCTGAACCAAGAAGTTTTGAAAGAAGAAAAGAGACCTAAATTACAGGAGCCAATCGCAGTTGATACTCAGGAGTCAGAAGCTATGGGAGATGATATGGAGATAGAACTCTCATTTTTCTCTAGTACTGGAAATCAGGCTAATCAAGAAACTGAACCAGAAGGTAAGGTGTACAACCACAAATTCAACTTCGCCTCCCTAGATTGTGCTGCAACTATCGTGAAGACGAACTCAGAAGCTTCCGGAGCCACATCGATTTTAACTGAGAACAAGGACAAGTACTTACTGAATCCTTGTTCTGCGCCCAACAAGTTTATCATTATTGAATTGTGTCAAGATATTCTCGTCGAAGAAGTTGCGATAGCAAATTTTGAGTTTTTTTCTTCTACCTTCAATAGAGTTAGGTTCTCTGTCTCTGACCTTTATCCAGTGGCTAAAAATGGCTGGAGGATGATTGGCGAATTCGAAGCCGAAGATTCACGAACTTTGCAGACTTTTCCAATCCAAAACCCTCAAATATGGGCTAGGTATTTACGAGTAGAAGTCCTTTCCCATCATGATAACGAGTTTTATTGTCCGGTGTCACTTATCAGGGTACATGGAAAGACCATGATGGATGAGTTTAAAATGGAGAATACGCAGGAAGCATCTCAACAGCAAGAATCAGAACAGCTGAAAGAATCCATTGATGAATCTAGCGAGCAATGCATCAACGAAATTATAGAAAAGTGCAATTCTTGGCCCTCGATTGATCCTGACAACATTACCTATCTACCAGATTTACCGAACACTTTTTCAAGCTGCCAATCGAAATTGGTCCCGCTGAAATTCGAGGAATTTTTGAAAGATTTGAACAGGACTTACTGTTTACCCAAGAGCAAGACCAACAATGCATCATTTTCTCCATCACCATCTTTTTCTACTGAGGAATCGATTTTCAAAAATATCGTAAAAAGATTGGCGACTTTGGAAGGTAATGCCACATTAACGGTACTTTATATCGAGGAGCAAAGCAAACTTCTGGCAGAATCTTTTGAACAAATGGAACGGACCCAATCGTTTAAATTTGACAACTTGGTTTCTATTTTCAATAAAACTATCATGGAAAATTTAAATGTGCTCAGAATTTTCGCTAATCAGTTGAAGGACCAGTCAATACGAATATTGGAAGAACAAAAACTGAACAACGATCTGTTTACCACTCAAAATACCATCAAGCTTGCCAATCTCGAAAAAGAGCTCAAGACCCAACAACGAATGGCGTCCGCCATAGCCAGTTCGTTGATTGCCGCTACAATTTATTTCTTGTTTCATCGAACTTCTTACTTGAAGCATCCCAACGAGGTGCCTATCTCTAAAGAGGTAGCTAATCATGTTGCATCGGAAGAATCAAAGCAATGATTCTCTAGCAGTAAAAATACTATTACCATCATTCATTAAAACATATATGTTGAGTCTATTTAACGCGCATTTCTTTATTCAAAAAGCTCACTTTGATTGCTGCTCTCCCTCAAGATCACCAGTTGATTGTTGACTGGGGAATAGCGGGTATTATTAGTTCTAAGCGATTTCTTGAACAGGTGCGCTGGAGAAGCACTAGATCTGGAAGAGACACTGCTAGTGCTGCTACCTGTACTGAGACGAGGGCGAGCGCTAAATGTGGAGTTCGCAGAGTAAGGAGTTGGTGGGCATACGCTACCAAGACTAGGGTGACGTATACTGCTGTTGGAAGATGACGGCGTTGGTGCCAGAAGGGACGACGTAGGAGTCGTGCCCTCGATATAATTTCTTATGTTGAAATCGTTGGTGAAGCACGAGGAGTTAGAGCAGAACAATGATAGATTATTGGAACAATCGTCTTCCAGCATTAGTTCATCCTCTTCGAGTACGTTGTCTGGTTCTTGGAAGCCCACCAATTTGTCCACGCAACCGAGGATCGAGTCTTCAAGCCAAACCTTCATAGTATCGGGGTAAGGCGTGTTTGTGGCTAACTTCAACGAATTAGTTAGCGAGCTCAATTGAGAAGCCAAATCTGCATTGATCTCTTTGAAATTAGATAACCATGCTGTAATAGGCCACCTCTTGTACTTCTTAAGGATGATCATTTGGCTCATAGATCTCTCGTCGCAATACTTGTCCTCGAATACGTCTTTGACCAGCAAGTAGAGACATGACCTAACCTGATCGAATGTCTCAGCATTGAACGATAGCAAGAGTTCGTTGGTATTATTATCGCCTGCGATATGAAAGCAAGGATCATCACTAGGGCCACCCAATTGGTTAAGCAACTGGTTGATGAAATGAAGGAAGGAATCATTACCTTGAATGCGCGACGCCAAGATAAGAACGGCGACCGCCTTGGCAGAAGAAGTGTAATTCATGTAATCTCGTTGGTATAAAGTGAGATCGCTGAGAAAAGAGACTAACGATAAGAAGTCTGCACTCTTGGGCAATGTCTTAGTCGAAGCAACAGATAGGATCCACTGCACCACATCGAATGTGGATACTAGTGTGCCAACGGACCATTCTAGTGTGGTTAGAATGTGTCTTTCCATCTGCACAAACATCTTAGGCTCATAGATCCGGTGGCACAGCAGCACGAGCTCCTTGAGTGTAGGGATCCTCGTCTTCTTGTCCTGGTACTTAGCGGCAATCCACAACGAAGTGGCTGCGAGCAGCTGGTAGTGACGTTTGTACACGATCCGTTTGCAACAGTACTTGTCAGCAATGAGGCAAGCCAGGAAAAAAGTCTCTTGTGAAAGCTTGAAGAAAAGGTGCAAATCCATCAAGAAGTCATTGATGTATGGCCGCATCAACCAATTGATCTCTGGCTGGTTGTCGATCATGGAAGCATTCAACGTGGTGCAGCAACCCTCCAGCCCTTGCAGGTACTCCAGGATCTCATTTCTAATGGGTCTGATGGAGTGCTCACATGCAGCCTGCTCCGATTTTACTAGCCTTGGGTGCAGCTTCACATATCTTCTCATGTTGGGACCAGCCGGAATCGGTTGCGATGCGTGGATTACCGATACGAAGAATAATAACGATAATAAATAATGGCAGCACTGTAATAACACTGTATTGTTATTACTATGACGAAAAACGAATTGATAATTGAATTATGGACAGAACAAAGGAAGGGAAGGATTGATTGGTGAGCTGTGTCCTCTTCTTCAAACCTCAAGGATAGTTTATTATTTACCAAACAAAAGTACTCTGAAGAAGGCCCTGTGAATAGGCCAGTTCTTATATTATTTTATTGCCTTGGCTTTTTTACTACCTTCACGAGGAAAAAGTTGAAAAAAGTAATCCCGTCCCGCTGCGACACTCTATTACTTGTCACTTGAACAGTATCAAGCTTCTTCTTTGCTCACCGCACCGTACCGGAGCCTTTGCCCATCAAGGTATACAAAGCTACGAAACCGGGACCAACGCACCGGAATTTCTGATATCAGGCATCATGTAACACCACGCCTGGGCTAACAACCATTAAATCCACTTTATCCACATCGTAACAATACTTGATGTAGATTTTTTTACGTGCTTGGGAATAACGCTCGGCTAATGCTCCTTTACTGCTTGAAGTAAAAATTGTGCCGAGAGCAACTGCTTTAACTGTAAAAGGTAAAGGCGCGCGTTAGAAATTTGCTTGTTGCAAGAGGGATGTGAGCCGGTTTGCTAGCTACAATTGGCGTGTGGGGGACTATTTCGCGTGTCCGATAGCACTAGTGACCAAGAAAGGGCAAAGAAGAAAGAAGAATATGATGAGGACATCCACCCATGGGGTGCCGCAAAATGCAGCCCCACGGCCTGTGAGGCTGGAGCGTCGCTTGCTAACCGAAACAAGAAGATTCTCTGTCCAGTGGCTCCAGCGGTCCCAAGCTGTGTAACTTGCACGATTATTATTATTATTATTATTATTATTATTATTATTTTTTTTTTTTTTTTTTCAATGTTTTTTTCTTCGCGGAACAACATAACCTGACCTCCGAATAATGCGAGATTTCTCGAAGAGGGAAAATCTCAAATGTGTCAGCAGGTCGTACTAAAGATAACAGGCGCCAAGAGGCTGGCAACGGTCGCATGGATTTGAGGCAAATGTTAGATGTACAATTCAGCTCACAAGCTTGGCTACGGTTTATGCCCTCTGTATCTACACTATTCGTGAGATGTGATTAAACGGCGCCAGTGTGACACAAAATGCAAAAAATAATATTAAAAAAAAACAAAAAAAAACAAAAAAAATTATAAAAATCGAAGAAATCAAAAATTCAACCATCCACTATCGATCGCGGCTACACTCTTCGGTTCACGAAATATACTGCAAAGATGAAATTTCTGGTATCGATGCTTCTATCTACAGCGTTCGCGACCCGATTTGTGATACAGCTACACGACCAGTTGGCTCTCACTCAGTTTGCGAACAAGTACACTCTCGGCGTTGGTGGCGAACATGGTAAGATGACTGATACATACTCTATCGGATCCTTTGGAGCCCTTTCCGCCGAACTTTCACACCAAACTCTGAAGAATTTGTACAATGATCCGCAAGTTGCTGCCATCTCCAGGGATAAATCTTTACAACTACAAGAAATAGTATTGCAATCGCAAGCTCCTCCTCACCTGGTGGGTCTTTCATCCCTGTCACCATATTCTCATCAACCATTTATTTACCGCGCCGATGGAGGAAATGGCGTTGATGTCTACGTTTTGGACAGCGGCATCGACGTAAAGCATCCCAATTTGCAAAAAGTTAACATTTTGCAGCTTGCTGACCTAACGGAGCAGCTACTTCCCCAGGGTACAGATCCTCATGGCCACGGAACTGCCATGGCGGGGCTGATCGCTTCGGAGACGTTTGGTGTTATTAAAAAATGTAACTTGGTAGACGTCAGAGTGGCAGACGCCGATGGTAAA
This sequence comes from Zygosaccharomyces bisporus, assembly GCA_003707595.2. NCBI lineage: Eukaryota > Fungi > Ascomycota > Saccharomycetes > Saccharomycetales > Saccharomycetaceae > Zygosaccharomyces > Zygosaccharomyces bisporus. The sequence continues at coordinate 5,655 of PPKA02000041.1, forward strand.
GTGAAAATGACCACATTGTTGAGAGCATTGTCTCTCACTCAAAACCACATTGGAAAAACCAAGAGACCGTCCGTCGTGGTTATCCCTATGGAAGTGGAAGAAACTGATGGGAATCCCATAATTAGAGATGCTATCGCCAACATCGATCCCAGTGTAACTGTGATCATTGCTGCTGGTAATCAGGCATCTGACGCCTGTCACTATAGCCCTGGAGGCCTCTGGCCCCGGCCTTCCAACGTTCTTGTGGTCGGTGCAGTCGATTACCATAACGAACCAGCACCATTTACCAACTATGGTCGCTGCGTCGATATATATACTGCCGGGTTGGACGTGACAACGATAGGATCGACTGATGCTATTGGGGATACTTTGACAAGACAAATTTCCGGAACTTCCGCCAGCGGAGCTATTACAGCTGGGGTTGTGGGTTATTATATGTCCTTGGGACTCAATTCCACGCAGGCTGTGGACAAAGTATTGAAATACAGCAAGTGCATCAATACGTTTGCAAATCAAGTGCCCAACGCCTCTGGATGTGCTAAACTTCTGCAACTTCAACCTTAATGATGAGAACGCGTAAACCAACGCGTCGCGCTTCCTCTACTAAAAAAATCTATGTAGTCTTTTTAATGATGGTTTATGCTAGTATCAACAGTGCGATAGAAGGGCGCTAAGCTATGGCCAACTCAAATGATTTCTCCACTACAGTCCTGAAAGCCAGAATTGCACTCCTAGCTACGGCGATTGGCGGTCCTGATTATAACTCAAACTTAGATCCGCCACCTTATAAGCTTGGAGATGACTGCCTGGCCTGTCTTAAAGATTTGAAAAGGTGGTTCAGATTAGTAGATGAGAACCAAAATCGCTGGGACGTGGCTATGGCGGCAGCTGAATATCGTATTTTGCAAGACGATCTTTTACCAATCCTTATTGATTGGGAGAACAAAAGCTATTTGGCACATAAACTTGATAAACACTCCGGCAATAAAGAGTATCATGACAACATTGCACTGCTATGCATTCAACTATTAGTGCTGATGACCTGGCCGCTAGTGCTCACAGATCAATCTACAGCCAGACAGGTGGCAGTTTACAGTGAACTCAAAAAACACCAACTAGCGTACAAAAAGCACATCCTAATGATAGAAAAAGGGAAGGTATTGAAAGCCATCATTAGATTAGCACTGAAGGTTATCAAGGTGGATAGAATTGAAAGAAAACCGCGTGATAACCTTATTCTCAGGCTTATTTTAAATCTCTTTCGGAATGTCATAGCCATAGAACCAGGAGAGCTGAATGTTACGAAAAAGAAGCAGCTTTCTGCGAAAGGTATCACTAGTGTCGACATGCTGCCACCAAGCATCTCCATGGACGATATTTCTTTAAATGCGGTCATTTCAGCATTTCATAAAAACAAAGTGTTTGGTCTACTATTGACTCTTTCCTCGTCATTATCTACTGAGTTCGAACAAGACTATATTAATTTGCCTCTGATGGAAATAATGTTTTATTTAACCAAGGATATTGCCCCGCAATCACTCTTCATCCAAAAGCACGAAGAGCGCAACAACGTCGAAGTATCAGCAGCAGGTGCAGAATTATTGAATTTATTGGACAAGGAAAACACTCTCAAAAAAAATGTGATAAAAAACACCTCCACCAGACATTCAAGATTTGGAGCTTTGCTCTCTATACAAACCCCTGATAGCGGTCGTTTGACGATCTCCGGTGGGGGTCAAAACCTCTTAGACGATACTACTGCTTTAAAAAAACTCGATAGCAGAAAAAAATGGAACAAGCGATCCATGCAAGCTCGCGACGATGTGGTTGTGGAGGGGTTGCCCAACAGCTTACTAAATTCAACCACCAAATCGAGTTTTTTCCAGAATTCAACTATGATAACTTTCAGCAAGTTCATTGATGATTTTATATCATCAAGCTTTAATAGCCTTTTGCACAGTGTAACTAACCATTTTACTACCGATCAAGATCAAATGTCTACTTTGGAACAAACAGAATATTTGCTCTTCTTCTCGTGGTTTGTCAAATATCAAAGAGAAAAATGTGCAAATGCTTCTTTTGATATAAATTCTGTTGATTCCGCCTTAAAAGAAACATCATTAATTCTCATGTCTACCTTGCTCCGCACCAGTTATGAGTTGAAAAATTGGTCCGTTGTACATGCGGGCATGGTTGCGTTCAGAGAACTACTTTTATTAACAAGTTTTGTGAAGGATGACGAAAATGGAGAAGAAATTGAATTTATTCTTAGCCGACTCTTCCGCGATGAGATCCTTCAATTATTAACCAGTTTGCCGAAATCAGCATTTCGGCATTCTTTACCATACATGAAAGGGTGTGTTGAACTGGTACACGCAGTATTAGGAACACTAGAGCAATATGCCGAAGGTGATTCTCTAATGATCGCCAAAAAAACTAGAAGGAGACAAAACCTCACAATATCTGAATCAGAGGTGACACAGCTCATGAACTCAGAAGGACTTGGCAGGGACGAAGCTCTGGATATTTTGGATCCTGCGTTTCAAACAGTGAAATTTAATTTCATGAAAGTTTTGAAAAGATACTGCGTTGAATCAACTATAGACACCTATATCAACTACTTGCACAGATTCAGAGAGCTTGAAGATACTGAGATCAAGAAGGCCATGGTTTTTCTACACCGTGTATTCGTACAAGCTTCAGAGGAATCTCTCTTGTTTCGAATTGATTTACTAGTGCTTTTGCGAGATATGCTGGCACCAGATGGAATTAGCAGGAAAGCCCGTGTCAGAAAGCATGTCGAGCAATTTTCAAACTATTTTTTACACAGATTGAAGAAGAGATTGAAGACATCACCTTCCTGGTTTGTTGGTCTGTTGTTCCCACTTTGTTACGGAAATGAAGTCGGTTATTTCCAAAAATACGGCGAAATAAATCCCAACAAGGACAATAAATACTATGCTGCACTCCCAAGCAGGTTTAAGCGTATCGAAGACGAAGAACAGCTACCCGCTTCTGCTTTAAAAGACATGAAATACGGAATTCTCGTTTCCACGCTAATTGATGATGGTAAGAACGAAATTCTTGATGAATTAATAAGACACATACAGCTTGCATTGGACCATTTTCGCTCCTGGCTTGCCATCAACATTCAGCGAGCAAGAGAAACCGACAACCCACCAGATGAAATTTTTGAGCTTCCAAACAACAACGAATCTCAACCATTAGTATTCGACAAAGATTTTAGAGCCCTTTTGGAAATTATCGGCTATTACATACCGTCTAATGTGGATGACTCTTGCAAGCTTCGTGGGACGGTTGACATGAATTCTTTAAGCGAGTCCTTAGATTTAGTGAAAAAACATGTTTCTACGCCTTTCCAAACGCCCAACGGTCTCCCGTCTTCCTCCTATTTGACAAGACCAAGAAATGTCATCGATGAGAAAAACGGTGACGATGACTGGCAAGTCGATAATCATGATAATAGTGATTCAGCTAATAATCAAGACGGTCGTAATCTGTTTGTGACTGATGACGATTTGTATTTTCAAGAACTTGAAGATGGCGTAAACGATACATCGCCTAGCGAAGGAATTGGAAAAGGTTTAGCCAGACCGAAAAAGAAGAGTAGCGGTAAATTAAAGAAATCTAAAAAACGAAGGAAGAATTTGATTCCAAACAAGCAAAATAATGATCAACCACAAGAAACTACCAAACATCACAAAAACGTTTTAAGCAAGGATTTCATAAGCGATTCCGAAAATGAAGATGATTTTATCAATCCGTTATTTTTTGAAAATGAAATGTATATGAGGTGGTTGCTCGACAAATACCGTGGTCAGCTTTCTGAAGAAAAGTTCAAACTCTTTGCTAAGTTCTCTTCCGAAAGAATAGCCAACAACGGTGTTCTCAAGAACGATTATTCAGAATTATTTGGTGGTTCAATCCCTAACTCAGAAGTTTTGCATCATTCGGAAACATTAGATAATTCTCCAGACAGAACTTTGTTGTCATTATCTAGACGTGTCGCAGGTGAAATGGGAAAAGCATCAGGGGAAGCTCTGAGCGAAGCAGAGAATACAGATCTATCTGACTCTGAGGCATCCCGTAGTAACTCTCCCAAAGGGATTTCTAAGAGCAGCGCTCCTTCAAGCACTAACAGTGAAACTCGAGCATCGGTTTCCTCATTGCTGGAGGATGAAAACAGTGAAGAAACAACTTTAAGGGGAAGGAAGCGCAAATTGCTTATTGAGGATGACGAAGACGACGAATAGAACAGCTAGATCTGCATGTAGTACATCTGTATTTTTTTTTCTTTATTTCGTTCGGCATCCAAAGCCAAGGTGACTTGTCGCAGATATGCAATTCGAATATTACAGTTCGCAGTGTTTTTCTTCACCACCTTTTACAGAATCCATTACAGTTTGCACGCTGCTAACGAACATGATGGTGAAACCAAAGGCAATACAAGCATAAAAAGGCAGTTTCTGTCGGAACGATTTCTTTTCTTTGGTTAAAAGTAAATTAGCCCATGGAGGTAAAATGTAAGCCATCATTGAAGCAGTGGTAGCACCAATGAGCTCAAATATGGCACCAAGATTGCATGTTAGCAATGAGAAAGACATTGTGCCAAAAACCAAAATCGTGGTAATAATAAAATGATATTTTCTAGTCAAAACGTTTGAATCGCCGTTAGGATGCTGGCCCAAAATGAAAGATGCAATGACATCTCTCAAGACGAATATTTCCAAGGGAAATGTTGTAAGCATGTTAAATCCAAAACAGAATCTGGCGACATTGATTGCAGTATCATTTCCGGGAAAATTGTTCAAAATATTGCCCTTCGTCTTTTGTCCGAAGACTGCAAACCCTGAAAAGCCCATGATCATACAAAACAACACGGAAATCGAGGTACTGATGTGAGTAAGCTTGTTGAATTTTTGTAGACTCCTATTTTTGATTGAAAAATAGATGAAACTCGTGTTATGATGACATACTAAGGCAAATGATACCACTGATATGCCGCGGAATATTTTTGGAGTTAGGATAATATCTTCTAAAGTTAGCGAAGCACGCAATGAGTTTGATTTCAGTTCCGGCCCCCTGATAATCACTGTAAACACAATGACAACCATACTGATTAGGGCCAAAAAGGAAGCTTTGGACAGCGCTGCAATGTTTCTCTGCAATGCGAGTGGATAAGAAACGACAACAGTTACCATTGTAATGATAGCATTTCTACCGAGGAATTTATTGTCAGAATGGAAGAATGCTCTAAAAACGTGAGGAAGGGTGTCCCCAATGATGACACAAAACCCAATGCAACCTCCAAATGCGAATAAGCCATTAGAGGCGAGAACAATGATTCTTCCTCGTTTTCCCATGGCAAATTCCACTGTATCTTGATATGTTTTCTTGCCAGCAAGAGTCAAATTTATGACGATCAACCTTAGAGTCCAATCCACTAATACAACAAGTACCATGTAAACTAGAATGGCTCCAACAATTCCGCAACTTTTGACGGCAGAAGGCTGTCCTATTACACCAGCTCCTAATATACTGTTTGCCATATTCATAAACGCCCATCTCATGGTAGACTTCTTCTCATTATCACGAATGACACTATTAACAAAGGCCTCATTACCCTCATCTGTCATCTCCGTGCTTCCCTCTTGTTCTTCTTCCTCCTCCCAGTTGCCATCGTCATTCTCAGTATCAAGCTTCTTCGTCGGCCCACTTTCAGGGCCTGTGAAATTCGAAAGCTCAAATTCTAGCTCCAATGCATTCTCTGGTTGTTCTGAGCCATATACGGGCTCATAGCCGGCACCTTTAGACATCTAATGGTGTTATACAGGCACACTGAAATTACACAAAATTCACATATCGTTTTTGACCTCCAAGCGTTGTATCGCTTTTGTTGATAAACTTCGCGATCCGAGGCGAGATGCCAAAATTAAAATTCTAAATATCACGTGCAAAACTAGAAAGATAAGAAGCTTATTTTATTGGTTTTCCTGAGCGTCGTCAAATTGATCATCAGTATTGGATGCACTTTCCGTGTCACTATGTATGAAACTTTTTATGCTTCTGTGTTTATTGTCTGATGTACTGCCGTTTTTCGACGGAGACTTGTTATTGATATCACCGGTAGCAGCTTTTCCAATCGCGGTACTGTCCTTCTCCTTCTTTCTGGGTGTAGTTTCGTAAGCTTCCTGCTCTCCACTTTCCATTTTTAACTGTTCCCCCAGCCTGTCTAAATCATCCATCAAATCTTTACTTGAGGATTCTGTTGGTTCTGTTGCTTCGATTTGGAGTCGGCTATCGGTGTCCAGTTCCGCATCCGCTTTTCCACTTGTTCTTGAATCACGTATAGCATCGCTATTCATTATTTCATCCTTCTTATTGGAAATTTCTTGTTTTTCTAGTTTTCCAGCAATCGTCTGGCCATTAGTTTCGAAATCAAATGTGTCAGTCTCATTATTTTCGTAGTCTGCAGAAGCATCCTTGCCGATTCGGAACACTGGAGTTGGATCGGCCGAGGATTCTCTTGCGCCTGATGGCGTTTCCGACGAAGAAGTCTTACTATGGCGGGTGTCCAATTTTGCGAGTCCATCACCGGCATCGCCTGCGAATGGTCCGATCCTGGATGAGATAGAGTCTTCGACATTCCATATTCCGATGTGGGTCCAATGAAGCATGCTACGAAGCCTGCATAGCTGGACCCATGCTCTCTGAATATTTGTTGTTGGCGCCCCTGAGTGCGAAACAGGTACTTCCGGAGTTACAGTTGTTGTCTTGCTCATTGCACTCATGCTACTCATGCTTGAAATGAAGCTCATGCGGTGCGAATTTCTACTCTCTTTTTTGATTTCCTTGTTGTTCTTCAACGAACCTTCATTATTTCCCAAGGAAGACACTTGAGAGAATTCTTTAGATTCTCCTTTGTCGATGCTTGTTAGCGAGACTTTTTCCAGCTTCCAGGCTCCTAGTTTCAGAGAACGCAGAAATGCAAATATTTCACACGCTTGCCTTACTTTAAGAACGCAGTATTTACAAAGTGGGAAAGTATTGGTGACAGAAAGTGCGCCATCATCAGCTCTACTTTGTGTCTTTAGCAAATGCAATCGTGCGTGCTCCACAAGATCATCCCTTGACTCAGCACAAATGGCACATTTTTCGCGAACAGCTACTGGTGGTGAATCCGATGGGTAATTGAACAAATGAATGCTTTTAGCACTGATATTACCTGAGCGCGCTTCATTATCATTGCTATCTTTAGAATCGCTCTTGTTCTGTTGGTTAAGCAAAGGTGATCCATAGCCATATTGGTGTTTCTCATTCAGCCCACTAATGGGTTCTACCACAACAAGGCCCTCCATCATCCAATTCACAAGCGTTCTCTTGACTATCCAGCCGAGACCACTAGCATTTTCCAACTTCAGTGTGGGCTGAATTTCGTCATTGACTAATCTCCTAAGTAGTTTAGATTCTGAAGCTGTTTCTTTAATATCTTGACACATGGGTAGAACCGCGATAAATTTTAAAAATTCATTGTAAAGGCCTAGATCGTATCGCACTGACGTTATATTAGGTGAGAATATAGGGCCCAGTGGAGGCTCTGCGTGTTGAACAAAATTTGGGCTGAAGGTTTTGCTCAAAGAAGCTGTAAGGCTAGCACTGTCGCTTGCATTCGCTAACGCTTTCACCTGTTCACTAGCAGCGCTATCATCATCCAAAGATTGTATCACCTTCTTAAGGTGTCTCAATTGCAAATTGAGGGTTTCGAGCAGATTATCCCTTTCCTGTAATTGCTCCACCAGTTTTGCGTTCCTAAGCTCTGTGGCATGACTGGCCTTCCTAGCATCGGCTACCATATTATTGGCCTCGTCAAATAGCGAGGCAGTAAGGTCCTCTACCTCGCGGTTTAACTTATCTACGTTGGCGTCTGCAGCGGCTCTCGCCTCTTTCTCCTTTCGCAGCTCTTCCCTTATACTCTTCAAAACCGCATCTTTCTGAGCTACAGTATCTTCCAACAGTCTTAATCTTCTCGCTAAACTCTCATGCTCTTCAAAGGCAGCCGTCCGACTCTCCATAGCCTTATTCGCCTGGTTTAACTCCTTCTCAAGAGTCGACTGCTTTTCAATACTTTCGATCAACTGCGTCGACAGGGACATGATCTGGGTCGAGACCCGTCTTGACTCCTCGACATCCAGTTGTTCCGTCATAATAAGCAGTTTAGCAGTGTTCTGGTTCAGGGTTAAATTAACCTTTAACGTCTTCCTAGATTCGTCTGAAAATATCATGAATTCTTTCAATGTTTTGATTTTTGGCCTTATTCGAACAATGGTTTGGCGCTTTGTGCGGGTAAAATGCTGAGATCGTTTAGCATGGTTACAGTTTAGCGAATGCACGAGAATCGTTGAAAAAGTCGTAATTTAGGCTATATAACACGAATATAATTGATGAATGACGTATGATTATCCCAGATTATGCTAATTTAGCTTGGCCGGAACCTGATTATCACTAGAGAGAGCCTTTAGATATTGGCGAAAAAGAATCCTTTATATCGTTTCTATTCTTTGCTTCGTTGGTCTCGTAATCACCTTCACTTGAGTCGGCTGCCCCGCTTACCGCATTAATCACGCTTGCTTTTCGAGATGGAGTTACTTCCTGAGTATGCTGCCTGAGCTGCAAGTCGATATTTTCCTTGTTGAACTCCACTTCTACTGGTGTAACTGGTGGAGTTTCGTCATCGAGGAAGGACAGTTTATTACCAGATACCATCTCATCGCGAGTGTGGGTCCGACGCCTACGAGCCCTCAGCTTTTCTTTATGACCATTCAAAGCATCAGAGCGCTTAGTAGGTGTTCCATCGCCACTAAGTTCCATGAGAAGACTCTTGGCTTTGTCAGATATTTCTTCCTCTTCTCCTTCTACTTCTTGAGAGGTGGAATGCTTTATTGGAGAGGCTTTGTCCGTCGAATGTAAGTTTAAACTAGAGCTTTGGCTTTTATGGAGGGTGGGAGAGCCTGCACCTTCATGAACTGGTTCTTCGTGCGGCGAGCTAGGAGAATACACGATAGAGTCCTCCCCACTTTCGAGGTCACTAATGAGATGAGCGGCAGCATCTTTGTCCGCTAGTAATTTCCTTCTGACCATCGCTCTCTTTCTTGCAGATGAGGGATCAGATGTCGTCGGACCCGCGTTTTTGAGTTGGTCGAGCAGTTTGTCCATCATACCGCGCCTATCAGTGTCATCGCCATCGTCACCCCCTTCTTCATCATTTCTTGAAGTTTTTCTAGGTGGAGTTTGTTCCCTTTTTTGCTGTTCTTCCACCATTTTTTTGTGTCTTTCATAAACTCTTTCTTCTTCTTCCACCTTCATGTTCTGGTTCTGAGCTTTCTTGTATTCTTGGACAAAATCGGCGAATTTCTTGAAAAAAGTATTCTTGGCAAACTTGTCCCCGGAATCCTCACCGTATTTCTGCATCAAATTTTCAAATTCCATGATGGACAAGCGTACTTCGTCATCGAGTAAATCACATTTCTTGCGAGCTTCGGGCAAAACAGGTAAAACTTTAATCAACACTTTGTCCAATGGGTGAAATTTGCTAGAATCACTTAAATTACCAATCTCGATAGATCTTTCCACATTAAGAACTGCCTGGCTGTAGTCTCGACAGTCATTGATCAATTGATCAATAGAGATTTTGGTCACGTCCAACACAGGCTCCAGTTCATTGAGAAAATCGTTAAAGGAAGGATAGTTGTCCCTGATAACTTTTTCGACATAGTTCAAAAAGGTCATGCTATTTGAACTGTCCTTGATAAACGTTAATCTTTGCAAAGTTGAAAGTTTAAAGCCCTGTGCTCTTTTGGCGGTATCATTCATGAAATTGCCAACTGCTAAAATTACATTGAAAATATTGCGTAAATTTTCAGATTTCAAAATCGAACCCACGGCTTTGTCAACCTTTCTCAGTTTTGAAACCAGTTCTTGATATTCTTTGTCATAGGTAGTGATGACTTTCAAAGCCCTCATACGTGAGCCCCAATATGCCTGTAAATTGAAGATAAGTTGTAAATAGATCTGGTCTGCCCTTTGTAAGTCGTTGGGGTCCTTTTCGGGGGGTTTGGCATCTTCTGCCGACCTGATACCATCCCAGTCTGTCGAATACGGCGAAAAATTTCTGGCCAAATTTACGGAAACCTCCGTTATATCTGGCTTTGATAAAAACTCGATGACACTTGGAGTTTGTAAAAAGTCACGTTCACATTTCAGAATCTTCGTCACCAAGTCATTAACAGACATTTGAGAGTACATGTGGAGGTTGATGCCAAACTGCTGAGAAATATCATGCGTCAAGAAAGAAACTTTTGTTAGATCGTCCTTCTTCCTCGAAGCAAGGGATTTTATTTCTCTAGCTGCAAATGCCTTTTCTAGACCAGCTAGCACTCCCTTCTCATACAGATCGCCCGCAAATTTCTCAGCTACGCCAGAGGACCATATAGAATCCTCTGTTGCATCCAACTTCTCCCAATGTAGCTGTTTTAATTTTTTGTGAGGTTGAGGGTAACTATCACGATACGCTGTAGTCTCTTCCAAAAGGTTCGGCATTTCAGATCTATACATCTTCTTTTGACCAGCGAACAAAGGCGGAGGCGGAGGCGGAGGAGATGGGGATGGTGAATTCGAACCACTGGCATCTAATCCTGGGGGCAACGGAGGAGCAGGAATAGAAATGGGCCCCTTAATAGCCGCTTCACCGAAAGACGGCATGGGAGGCGGAGGAGGAGGAGGTGGTGGTGGAGCACTTTCACCTTTATCTTCTGGTTTAGCAGCACTATCAGCATTACTACTTAGCATCTCCGGAAGTGGCGGAGGTGCAGGCGCAGGAGCGGGATGTGGTGCAGTACTAACAGGCGAAGAAGTAGAAATATTATTTCTTGGTATGGTGTCATCAATGGATTGAACAAGTTTGGGAGAAGTTGCTGGCAATGTATCGTCATCATCAGGATCCCGGTCTGGAATGTTGTCAGCACCACCTTTCAAAGAGGGTGCTCTAGTAACCTTTCGAGTTAATTCATCAAAGTAGGGTGTAACACTGCCCGACTTTTTCATGCGATTAGCGAAAGATGTTCTGTGATTGCTGTTTTTTCTAATGACATTAAAGTTTCCTTGTGTAGGAGAAACTGAACCACCAGCGTTTTGACCCGAGCCATATTTTTGGGAAAGAGCCTCCAAGAACGAGCCTGCACCAGAACCAAAAGACTTTTGGGAAAATTCACTAGCGGTATCGTTACGCGCTACGGTGCTATCTTCGTCATCCTCAGAACTTGACTCAGTCGACGAAGAATCTGTCTGCTGCTTGCGCTGCTGCTGCTGCAGCTGTTGGGTCTGCTTTTGCGTCTCCAGATTTGCCTTTGCAACCGCTATTTCGCTGGTAATGCGATCCATTTCGTCCATCTTACTTTGAGCCGCGTTCATGTCTTGAACGTCTATATCTTGGTCATACAAAGATGGACCTGCGCCCTTTGATTCTAGCAGCTCATTCGCGTTAAACTCGATACCGAAATCCTTATATGCCATTTCCAACTCTTGCAACTTTTTCAATGCCTGCAACCTTTTTTGATTGAACATTTCCCTCACCCTTTCTTCCACGTTAAACTTTGATACATCGTTGGTCTCTTTTTGGATATCAGTTAGTTGTTTTCGCAAGTAGCTCAATTTCCTCACATTAGCTTGTTTCAGCGAATCATCACGTTTGACTTGAACCGGTTCGTGCAGTTGCCTTTTTTCATGATCTGAAAAATTGGTCATCTCCAACTGCCTTGCCTCCTGTTCAATCCCTTCCATTTTCATCCTAAGCATCCTCAAGCGCTTATTTGGCTGCACCGTAATACCAAACCTCTTGGAGTCAACGGTAAGATCCTTTCTAGTACGCTGCAATCCATCCTGCAATGCTTTTTGAATGCTGCTCTGTTTCTCTGAATCCATCTTGGATACAGGCTTGGCATATCTCGTGGTGTTGGCTGAATTTTCGTCATCAGGCCTCGCGTTTAGAATTGTTAACATTTTCCTCAGTTCGACCTCATGCTCGTGCTTCTCTAGCAGATGTTTTTTCTTGAGCTCTTCCAATTCCGATTGCAAGTGACGATTGACCCTCTGATTTTTAGCAAGTATATCATCTCTTTGTCTTAATTCCTCCTCCAAACGTCCCACGATCCCATCCCCAGTAGAGTTCAATTTCTGGCGCAAGAAATCCCTTTCCGCCTGAATTTCTTCCAGTTCTTTGGTGAGGCTTCTGCTCTCCAGAATGGCGCGGCGGGCAACCTCATCTGTCTGCATTGCGTCGTAAAGACGTTGGATGGCCATATTCATGCTAGATTCTTCATCCACGGCTGAGATGGAAACATTCGCGACCAAAGAATCCATCAACCTCAATTGCTTGGCTAGTTTACTAGGATCGCCTTTGTCTTCCGCCACTTTGGAGCTAGAAAGGAAAAGATGTTGAATGAGCGATGTAAAAGTCTTCTCATTTTCCGTCCCTTTGCAATAGTCCCACATTTTTTGTAGCATCATCATGGGGTCTTTCATATTTACTTGCGAACTTTCACCTTCAGCTTCTAGCAGGTTGTTTATATCATCTAATTTTCCATTTTCATAGTATTCAACCTGTGCCGTAAGCTTATCATAATCCAAAAGCTTGAATCTGTTCATTATACGAAGAGCACCGGCATTCTCGAGTCTCGTTCTCAGTAGTACCCTTTGGTTAATGACATCTGTCCCCATGCAAAGGTGGTTTATAAAAACCATCGTCCATTGAGAATACTCTAGAATGGAATTTTCACCTCCTGGTGCCTTGAAATCCTCGGAAGCTCCCACAAGAGAACCCATTTTGCCTCTGCCTTGTAAAGTACTCTCTATACTGGTCAGCCAAGCCTGAACGATTTTGAACTGACTATCTCTCTTGAGATGGACAAACTGATGAGGAGAGCTTCTCACATATTGCACCATGTGCAAGTTCTCTCCTATCAAGAATTTTTTATCAAGAGCATTTAAAATCGCGTCGAATCTCATCTTATTCCTCTTTTCCAACATGCAGACAAAAATCTCAGTGGCCATCTTTCGAGTGGTGAGTCTCGTCGAAAAAAGAGCGTAAGCGACTGTTTCTGCCATTATGGGGTGCTTGGTAAATTCGTAAAGACCTTGTGACAACATGACTAACACTCTAAAACACTTGAAATACGAGGTCTCTCTTTCCAGTGCCTTGTCCGACAGCTTTTGCTCTTGTGAAACTTTATAGAGTGATTTTGTTAGAACATTAGCCATAGCAATGTGTCCTTGGTGCTCCAAGAATGCGTCTACCCAATCCAGTTGTTCTGTCCTCAAAGTTACCCAAAGGTCGTTCGTCTCGTCCGTGGACAATTCATCGGCGATAATTTTTCTTACGTAGTAAATGGGGGGACGATTGGTCTTCTCGGCAGTGATAGCTGCCGTGCTGCTGGTACTTCCATTTGCTTGTTGAGTATTAATACTGCTATTGCTACTACTCAACGTTTTGGACGACGCGCTTGGCTTCATGGCCACCTTTACACCGGAAACATTATCTGGCATGTCTTCAGAAGTTCCAGCAGATGTAATGGTAGTGGGTGAAATGACAGTGGAATCTGCGCTAGTATGTGAAGCCACGGAGCTCTTAGAAATCATCTTCTTTAAATCGTTTTGTAAGTCTTGCTTCACAATGAGCCATTTCTTGTCGATGTCATAATTCCTCAGTTCCTGCTGCTTCTCAGGGGGCAACGTCTGCATAATGTTCCTCTTGTATAGGATGTCCTCAAACAAACCCTCCACTTCATTATAATCTTGTGGCATTTCCAACCTTATCTTACCATCTGGTCTTATGAATCTATTCAAGTTCGAGAATGAACCCTGTGACACGATGCTAACTGCAGAAGATTGAGAAGTGGCATGGCTGTGGTTTGTCTGTTGCCTAGAGATCACACCCCCTGTAGATCCCGCTGGAATCTGCTGTTGCTGATACTGTGCTTGATGCTGATACTGCGGTTGATGCTGATACGATTGTTGTTGCTGATATGGTTGGTGCTGCTGATACGGTTGTTGCTGCTGATACGATTGCTGCTGGGACACAGCTGAAGCCCTTCTGGAATACGTGTATTTCGACTGGGACTGCTGAGAGGGCGTCCTCGAATGCTGCAAGGGTCTCAAATCGCTGGCATTGGAAACACGACTCGGTACACTGACTTTTTTCGGCGAAGAAATGTCACCGATCTCTATCCGTTGATGTGTCTGCGAGTTATTTGATTGTGGGTTGGCCAACCGTTTCAAACCCTGTATGAGACTCGAGCTACCCGAGCTGCTCGAGCTGGGGTTGGAATTGTGGTGAGAGTTCGGGTTCCTAGATCCAGAATTTCTTATCATCAAGACTTGGTTCCCGCTCTCACTTCCCTCAAGGTCGTTTCGTTTTGGAATTTGAGTAGTTTGATCAAAACGGGTTTCCCTAATTGCTACATTTTTTTATTTAATTTTATTTAGTTTTATTTTTCATCAGACGAAGCGAAGCGAAAGCCCAGCAAAATCTGGCGAGAAAAAAAAAAAAATAACAAACAAAAAAAAAAAAAAAAAATAGACCAGTACAAACAACGACGAACTACTGTTGCAAAGCCGGATTAGTGATGCGGAATCCTGTGCCTCCACGAAGTTTGGTTTTCCAAAATTTAAAGATCAGAAGTTTTTCTTTTATACTATGATACAAATTATCTTATCTATTTTATCTTATTTTCCTTGTCTATTCTACCGTAAAAAATCGTAACACTCCATATATCTGTTCTGCGCACCTGTGATTTGGCGTGGACACACTTTTATGCCACCACGCTCCAAAATTTATCCCAAATGGTCTTGGGCGGTTCCTCCTCCCAAACCACAGCCTCGATGTCTCTTCTGTCAGTGTCAATGTCTATCTGGTCCACGGGGACGAGCAGTGGGCACCTGAAATAGAGTTGGAATGCCGCCCATATGACGATGAAGAGTCCGACAGAGATGTATGCGGCGACAAAGTCGCTAGCGTTGAAAGTTGGGGTGAACGAGGTGAAACCTTGGATGAGGATGATGATGGACATGAATACAGCGGCATAGATAGCCAACCAGGGCATCAACATGGCCTTGAAGGGCAGATCGTCGCGCGAGATACCCCTGTGCTTTAGGGCCTTCATAAAGCGCAGGTGCGAGAGGGAGATGAGCAACCAAGCGAAGAAACCAGCGACACCCGTGATGTTCAAGAGCCAGTTGAACACGTTGGCGCCGCTTGCGGAAGTTTCCATGTAGGCGAGACCACCGATGGCTGTGGTGAAGAGGACGGACACGTAGGGGACACCCTTGGTGTTGACTCTACCGAAAATTTTGGGGGCAAGCTTGTTCTTAGCCAAGCTGCACATGATACGGGAGCCGACGTAGACGTCGGAGTTGGCCGCGCTGATCACTGTGGTGAGGATGACGGCGTTGAAGATGTGTGGTAGCACTTTGGTGCCCGAATTCTTGATGGCGATGATAAAGGGCGAGGAGGCCGCGTAGGAGGGCGAATTCAACATCTGCGAGTCGTTGTAGGGGACCAGCAGGCCGATGAAGAACAGCGAGAGGATGTAGAAGATGAGGATACGGAACACGGTCTTTTTGATGGCACGGGGCACGGTCTTGCGTGGGTTGGCGGCCTCACCGGCGGTGATACCGACGAGCTCGGTGCCCTGGTAGGTGAATGCAGCGTTGATCAGCGACGAGACCCAGCCGAGGAACCTTGCCTCGTTCCTGTTCTTGGCGATGATACCTGTGCCGAACGCGTAGCCGTGGCGCCAGTAGCGGAAGCCGACGGGCCCGGTCTTGCCCGCACCGCACACCATGATGAGGCAGTAGATGATGAACCCGGTGATGGCGACCACCTTGATGAACGCGATCCAGAACTCGAACTCGCCGTAGTACTTGACGGGGCACATGTTGAGCGCGCCGATGATGACCCAGAAGATCGAGATCCACGCCGCGAGCGGCACCTTGTACGTCCAGTACTGTATGATCTGGCCGATGACCGAGAGCTCGAGCGCAAAGGTGATGGCCCACGAGAACCAGTACATGTAGCCGTTGGCGGCACCGAACGCGGGCGAGAGGAACCTGGAGGAGAAGACGGTGAACGATGAGGTGACCGGGATGAACGTGGCCATCTCACCGAGCGATTGGACCACGCTGAAGACGAGCGTGCCCATGAACAGGTACGAGATGAGCGTTCCGACGGGGCCGGCGTTTTCGAGTGGCTCGGAGATACCGATGAAGAGCCCGGTGCCGATGGTACCGCCCAGGGCGATCATACCGATGTGGCGGGGCTTGAGCGCGCGCTTGACCTCCGCGTTCTGCACTTCGCCGCTGAGCTCTTCCTCGTCGAGAGGCTCCTCTTTGACGTCCGACTTGGCATTGTTGGACGATATGCTGTGGTCGGAGACATGCTCGTCGCAGCTCTTTGACTTCTGCAGGTAGTCTGGCGTGGGGGAAGCCTCCCACTCGTACTCGTTGAGCTCGTAGAGGGAGTCCTTTTTGTCCATAGTCACGGTGTGGTACTAATAAATACGATCCTGAGAGCGTGGAGCAGCAGCAGCAGCAGCAAGGCCAAGAGTGCGGACAGGAGGACCTAATGGATAGAGATGGCGAGCTCTTATAAGCGAACGGAACACCTTGCAGCAGCGATGAGCAAAGGCATCATTTGCACGAGTGAAAAAAAAAAAAAAAAAAAAAAATTGCATCATAGGCGGCCTGCTTGACACAGCAGCAGCGATAAGCGCTGCGGGATGCGAACATGTCATTCCTCGCACATCAGCGGGTGGTTTGGTTTGGGCCGCTGCCTAGGCGTTTTTTTTTCTGTCTCTTTCTTCCTTGTTTGTACCTTGTGTGAGCGAGTCATACATAGTGCAGATGCCGAGCGGACGGCGCGGAGTGCTCGCGCGGCGCGGGGCGTGCGCAGTGCTGTGCGGCGCCGTTCGCTGTCAGCAGTGCTTTGGGCAAAGAAAAGACGGCAAAGAAACGAGGAAAGGAGAGAGAAGAAAAGAGCACACGTGAAACGCACGTGATGCGAAGGGGTTCCGGGGGCGCGTTTCTTTTGTCCGACAGATGCGCCAGGGCGTTTCCGAAGGCGCTCGCGCTCCTCGCCCCCTGGATCTCGGCTCCCCTTCCCCTTGCCCTGCTTCTCCTCCGCGGCTAGCTGCCCTCTACCCAATATGCCTGTCGCGCAAACCGCAGGGGGCGGACGTAACGTAGCCGGCGGGAGCCGCGGGGAGCCGCGGGGAGCCGCGGGGAGCCGGCACTACGTCGCGCCCACGTGACCGCGCTCGGTGCCAAGAGCGCAACGGCGGTGGCGGCGGCCGAAAACGGAAGGAGCGGAGAAACGGCGATTTTCTTCGTCCCCCCCCCCCCCCCCTGTTTCTCGTTTCTTGTTGCTCGTTTCTTGTTGCTGGAGTTCCCGTGGAAACTGGCACAACCAAGACGCGCGCTCTGCTGGTGAAGTGACTCACGCCGCTCGTGCGTGAGTGCGTGCTTTTTCGGTACTCCGAGGCGCCGAACAATGTGGCGGACCTCCAGCGGCGGGCGTCCAGCGGCGGACGTCTAGTAGCGCAGCTGCGTGATTCGGCGTTGCTCGCTCGCTCCTCCCCCGTCAGCGAGCGCGCCTTGCGTGCGGTTCAGCCGTCTGCGCCGTTCGCTGCTCTGCTGCTGTCGCCCCCCTCCCCCATGCACGCCGGCGGCGAGACGCCTGGCGTGGCATTTAAAGCAGGAGCTGCAGCGGCGGCACGGCCTCGTTTTCGGTTGGGTGCCGTTCTCCCACCGCACAGGGTCGCCGCTCAGGCACACACAAACGTCTCCGGGGTCGCCAGCGCACACCTTGCTCGAGCGTTTTCCCACCGGGTTTGGCACCGGTCTGGCACCGGCCTGGCACCGGTCTGGCACCGGTCAGTCACACTACGTCGTAACCTGCTTGCATGCAGGCCTGCTCTTGCTTTATAAAAGAAAAACGTAGATAGTAGATACAGCGACTGGCACGGTTCGCAGGCCTCCCCGCAGCCCGCATCACAAAGCCATGGAGAAACGCCATGCCGCAGTAGACCCGGCGGACTCGTTCGAAAAAGACGCCAGCAAGTACAGCAAGGGCCCTCTCAGCGACGACGAGCTCTACTCGGACAGCCAGTGGAGCGCCAAGTGCGGTGGTAAGCAGCACGAGCTGCACGAACAGCAGCAGGTGCTGTCGTTCGGCACGCGCTCGGAAATCGTCAGCCCGGACGACGACGACGACGACGACGACGTCCTGGGCGTGCCCAAAGTAGCCGGGTACCGCGACACAGAGGTCAAGCGCGCTCTGAAACCGCGTCACCTGGGCATGATCGCGCTGGGCGGTACCATCGGCACCGGGCTGTTTGTCGGCATCTCCGAGCCACTCGCAGACTCGGGCCCCGTCGGCGCGCTCATCGCGTACCTGTTCATGGGCTCGATCATCTACTTCGTCACGCAGTCGCTGGGCGAGATGGCCACGTTCATCCCCGTGACCTCGTCCATCACCGTGTTCACCAAGCGGTTCCTCTCGCCGGCCCTGGGCGTCGCCAACGGCTACATGTACTGGTTCAACTGGGCCATCACGTTCGCCGTCGAGGTCTCGGTGGTCGGCCAGGTCATCGAGTACTGGACCTACCGCGTGCCGCTCGCGGCGTGGATCGCCATCTTCTGGGTGCTCGTCTCGGCGCTCAACTTCTTCCCGGTCAAAGTGTACGGAGAGGTCGAGTTCTGGGTCGCCTCCGTCAAAGTGCTCGCGATCGTCGGGTACATCATCTACGCTCTGGTCATCGTGTGCGGTGGCTCGCACCAGGGCCCCATTGGCTTCCGCTACTGGCGCCACGGCTACGCCTTTGGCTCCGGCATCATCGCCAAGAGCAAGAACGAGGCTCGCTTTCTCGGCTGGGTCGCGTCGCTGATCAACGCTGCCTTCACGTACCAGGGCACCGAGCTCGTCGGTATCACCGCCGGCGAGGCCGCCAACCCGCGCAAGACCGTGCCCCGCGCCATCAACAAGGTCGTATTCCGCATTGCGCTCTTCTACATCCTCTCGCTCTTCTTCATCGGCCTGCTGGTCCCCTACAACGACCCGAGGCTCTCGGACTCCACCGCGGTGATCGCCTCGTCTCCCTTTGTGCTTTCTATCGAAAATGCCGGCACCAAAGTGCTGCCGCACATCTTCAACGCAGTCGTGATGATCACGGTCATCTCGGCTGCCAACTCCAACGTGTACATCGGCTCGCGGGTGCTGTATGCACTGGCACAGCAGGGCAACGCGCCCAAGATATTCACCTACGTGACCAAGCACGGCGTCCCCTACATGGGTGTCGTATGCACGATGGCCCTGGGACTGCTCGCCTTTTTGGCCACCGACAGCAACGGTAACCAGGCGTTCAACTGGCTCATCAATATCTCGACGCTAGCCGGACTTATCGCTTGGTTCTTCATCTGTCTGTCCCACATCAGATTCATGAGCGCTTTGAAACACAGAAACATCTCCCGTGACGACCTGCCATTCAAGGCCAAACTGATGCCCTGGGGCGCCTACTACGCCGCCTTCTTCGTCGCTGTCATCATCTTCATCCAAGGTTTCCAGGCTTTCTCCCCCAAGTTCTCCGTCAACGACTTCTTCACGAGTTACATCTCGCTCATCCTGTTTGCAGTGCTGTACATTGGTTGCCAGCTGTTCTTCAGAACCAGGTTACTGTGGCGGGTTGAGGACATTGACATCGACTCGGACAGGAAGGAAGTGGAAGAGTTCGTGTGGGAGGAAGAGGAACCGAAAAACCTCTGGGAAAAGTTTTGGTCTGCCGTAGCCTAAGACGACGCCATCGCGGCTTGTAATGATATTATAGATAACGCATAGATGCCATGAAAATTGACAAAGCCCCACATACGGGCGCTCTACCGTCTTGAACAATTCATCATAGGAGTTCCTCCTATCGCTTTGTATACTAGCAATTAATAGACCTCATAGTCTACGAGGTGTTTTAAAGGAAAAGACAAAAAAAAAAAAAAATCCGTTTCGTGTAACTTGTTCAGAAAAAAGTTGGGCGCCCACACACTTAAGTTGTCCTGCAACTACTCAACAGGGTTTTTACTCTGAAAACAAGGATTCACTTTCGTTTTCCCCGCTAATCTCATCTCTACTTCCGCCTCCGCTGTCGAGGGACTTGGAGATTTGTATTAGATCCGATTCAATTCGTTCATTTAACTGAATCATATACAGTGAATGAAGTCTCGCGATGAGTAACGGCGAAAATAACGATAGCAATAGTGCGTTGAACGAGAAGGTATCGAATCACAAGGAGGAACTACTGTTGAAATTCATCAACTCGTCGCATTTCAACATCTACAACTGCATTGAGCTGCTGCGCAAACATTCCGATAATGTGGGCATACACTACTACTTGTGCCAAAAGCTGCTGACATTTCCTCATCATGAATTACAATTTTACATCCCACAGTTGGTACAAGTGTTGCTGACTGTGGAGACAGAGTCCATGGCACTGGAAGAGCTTTTGTTGCAACTAAAGAATGAGAACCCACATTTTGCCCTGTCGACCTTTTGGCAGCTGCAGGCGCTACTGTCAGAGTTGTCGTCAGATCCTGAATCATACGGATTTCAAGTGGCACGCAGGGTGTTGAACAATTTGCAGTCTACTTTGTTCCATACTGGGTACGATGAGGAGGAATCTACCAAGGGGAAGATGAATGAGAATGTAGCTCCAGCCATTGTACTTTGTTCGATGATTATGAGCTCCATGGCGTTGCCGCAAGTGGGTCCCATGATGAAGCCCCTTGTGGAATCCCAAGGCAAGCGTCAAAAGGCTTATGTCTTCAAATTGGCCAAGAATGCAATGCGAGAATTACGTAGAAACATCACCATCAAAAACACAAAACTCAACACGAGAAGCATTTCCGGTGGAAAGAATGGTGACTCAGTGCCCTCTTCGCCCGTGGATTTTGTCGAATCTGTCAAAACGAAAGAAGATTTTACATTTCGGAAACCAAAGAATAAGGAGGTTGATTTGAATTTCGACATAGTAGACAATATAGGTGAACGAGTCTTCCAAGAAAGAATATCGAACTTCATCAAGATGCCCAAGAGAAGACCCAGCTATTTGGAGGACTCCTTCGTTCACAGGACCTATGACCACGAAGCTTCCTCAATCTATTCTTCAACCTCTAAAAGTCTTGATTCAGGACTAAGACCTTCTTCTTCTTCATTGGAGAACTTTATGGACCCCAAAATGATCAAAAACGATAAATTCACCAGCTCTATGCCTAATCTGCTGGATGAACAAGTAAGTTCGGCATCTGAGTCGGAGGAAAAATCGGCCAACTCGACAAATGGTTCAACCGCCAATGTCAAGATTCCTTCCTTGCCGCGATCAAGTTCGCAGCCACCTCCAGCACTTACGGTTGCTAAGCGGAAAAACAGGCAGGCCCAACAGCAGCAACAAAATGGTGGGTTGACCAAGCCGCAGGATGTGGATCCATTGTCTCTTTCCACTACGGCAAAGATAAAACTACTCAAGGCCAATTACTTCCGTTGCGAAACCCAATTTGTCATTGCGCTGGAAACGATTTCGCATAGATTGGCACAAGTACCAACAGAGGCAAGGTTCAGCGCTTTGCGTGCCGAATTATCACTGATGAACAGGGACCTTCCTGCACACGTCGACATTCCCACTTTGTTACCCATGAACAAAAAGGGCAAACTGCATAAACTTGTGCTTATTACTGCCAATGAGGCCCAAGTATTGAACTCTGCCGAAAAAGTGCCATTCTTGCTTTTGATCGAGTATTTGCGAGATGAATTCGATTTCGACCCCGCCAGTGAGGAGAATCAAGAAATTTTGAAACAAAAGCCCCACGCTGGTACTTTTATATTTGACTTGAACGACCTGGGACGAAGTAAGGACAGAGAGAAATCAGTACAGCTGAAAGCATTGGCCGGTGATGCGGCTGCCCAGCAAAGGGTGGCATCAGATATGTCTACGGTCAGCAATCAATATTCAGAATATATGCCGACCATTACCAAAGAGATGGATCTGGGTGATATTTCCATGATCAAAGTAAAAAACCAAACAGACGCGGAGGCTTACAGAGAGTCGCTTGTGTTACAGAGCGCCACCAAGGTGCCCACTATTTCTCCAGATGCGGACAACAGGGCACCTGAACTTAACTTTGTCTCTAACTTGGAGGAAGTTGTGGGGCCCGCTAAATCGGGCACACGTAATTTTCGCGATCGCACCGTGGAATTGGCAGACGAGATGCGCATTTCGGCTGTGATGCTGGCTCAACTGGACAAATCACCGCAAGAGCTGTCAGATACTGCCAATCAGATTAGGGCAAAAATTATAGCCTCTATGAAAGAAGTACAAGACAAGTTTGGCTATCGTGACCTGGAGGCCATCCATGGTACGGCTGGTGAGCGTAAGTTGGAAAACGACTTGAAGACTGGTGGTATCGATACTTCATACTTGGGTGAAGATTGGGCCACAAAGAAAGAAAGAATACGTCGGACTTCAGAGTATGGCCATTTGGAGAACTGGGACCTATGTTCAGTGATTGCCAAGAGTGGTGATGATTTAAGACAAGAGGCGCTTGCGTGTCAGATGATTCAAGCAATGGCTCAGATTTGGACCAAAGCTAAAGTGGACGTTTGGGTTAAAAAGATGAAGATTCTCATCACTAGCTCTAATACGGGGCTTGTAGAGACCATAACCAACGCAATGTCTGTCCATAGTATAAAGAAATCGTTGACTAAAAAAATGATAGATGACGGCGATTTGGATGAGAAAGGTGGAATCGCCACTTTGAATGATCATTTCATCCGTGCTTTTGGGGATCCGAAGGGTTTTCGATACAGACGTGCTCAAGATAATTTTGCCTGCTCGCTGGCAGCATATTCACTAATCTGCTACTTGCTGCAAATAAAGGACAGGCATAACGGTAACATCATGGTCGATAACGAGGGCCATGTAGTCCATATTGATTTCGGTTTCATGCTCTCTAATTCTCCTGGATCTGTCGGCTTTGAAGCAGCACCTTTTAAGCTCACTTATGAGTATGTGGAACTGCTAGGTGGCATCAACGGAGATGCGTACAAAAAGTTCGTGCGGTTAATTCAAGAGTCTTTCAAAATGCTCCGTAAATATGCCGACCAAATCGTGTCCATGTGCGAAGTCATGCAGAAGGACAATACACAGCCATGCTTCAATGCGGGCGAGAACACCAGTGTCCAACTCAAGCAGAGATTCCACCTCGAGCTATCCGACGCAGAGTGCGATGAATTCGTCGAAAACTATCTTGTCGGCAAGTCTCTAGGCAGCATCTACACCAGACTTTACGACCAATTCCAACTGATCACTCAGGGAATATATAGCTGAGAGTGAGCAGCCTTAATTCAAAGGCAAGTAACTGCCGTTTACACCATTATGTATTACTCGGCTGATCACTAACGTAATTAGCCGACACGTCGCGTGCCTTTCGGTTACCCTCAACAGACGAGGCGAAAAATAGATTGGAAACTTCAGCCCGGCTGGCTCGGTTAAAAGATTGAGAAAGGTTCATATATTCTTCTGTTACGGCCAATCACGACACGAGCCAAGTAGTTCGCGAAACCAATATAAACGCTGTGTGAGCCAGTGGTCTTGATGAACTTTGAGATAAACTGCGAGCCTAGCAAAATTCAAACACGGGAATACTAGTACCTGTACTAGAACAAGATTGCTGTTTACGCCATTACCGGAGCTAAAAAATTATTACTAAGAGAAATAGGGAAAGATACCAACATCGTGAAAATGATTAAGACCGCTAAATCTGAGGTGCCACGCATTATGATGGGTCTAAAATCCCAAAGGCTATTGAGATGGCAGTCCACTTCTGTGAAGGGTGAAGTGGATGAAAGATTGCGGAGAGAAGCGATGGTTCATGGCAAGAAGGTATCTGGTTCTGGACTTGACGCCAAGCCCCTTCAAATGAGTTCCCCTGTTTCGACAGCTACAACTTCTGAAGACGATTTGGCACTTCTGGAACGTGGCATCAAAAAGACGGACGAGTTGGCATCTTTATTCACGGATTACACGTACAAATTTGAGAGGTTACCTCCTAATTTTGGATCTAATCAGCTTTTGAAAGTTGATGCTGATCTGCAAGCTGAGCTAGAATCCATCATGAGCTCCTTTGAAGCTCCTATCAAATATGCCTTTGGGTACGGTTCTGGGGTTTTTGAACAGAGCGGTTATTCTGGCGATGAAAAACCCCAAATGGACCTCATCTTTGGCGTTACACATCCAACTCACTTCCACTCGTTGAACATGAGACAGAACCCGCAGCACTATTCGACAATGCGTTACTTTGGTTCAGGTTTTGTCTCAAAGTTTCAAGAGATTGGAGCCGGCATTTTTTTCAATCCGTTTGTAGACATCAAGGGCCATCAGGTGAAATATGGCGTCGTTTCAATGGATACTTTGCTAAAGGATTTGGCCACTTGGAATACCTTCTATTTAGCTGGAAGGTTACAAAAACCTGTCAAGGTTTTAAAAAACGACTTGAGGGTCCTGTATTGGAATCAATTGAATTTGAAAGCCGCCGCTTCATTGGCCAAGTACCTGACTTTAAAGAAGAATAATGGCAACTTCGACGAGTTTAGTTTCTACAAAGAGATTGCTGGGTTAAGTTATGCAGGTGATGTGAGGTATCAACTGGGTGGCGAGAATCCTAATAAGGTCGCTAACATTGTTACTAAGAATTTCGACAACTTTCGTCGTTATTATCAGCCCATATACAAGGATGTCGTTTTCAACAACTCTCTGTATTTGCCTCGTGATTTTAAATTGGAAACAGCCACCTCGCAGTTACAAGGCAGAATCAGCAAGGGGAGCACCACGCAGATGTTGAAAGGAATTCTCACTGCAGGCATTTTCAAGTCAGTGAGGTACGCGTGGGCCAAGAAGCTCAAGACGCTGAATAAATAAACATGACGGTATTATTTATCCTCACAAGATTTGCATGAACATTAATCATAAGGTTTTTAACTGATTCTATCATTGTAGAACACGAGAATGCATTGATGGAACAAGGGCTACGAATCTGAAGCTTAACTGACAGTTTAGTTTTTTATTATGTTTTTTGGGACACACACACATACATATCTATTATATATATATAGATTGAAAACATATCATCCGGATTGCTTCACCTGCGCAGCGCCTCGAACCTTTTTTTCAATTGTTCCAAATCATCATCATTGGCCTCCTTCTTACGTATCACTTTGACGTCTTTTCTAATATCTTTTGGTATTTTAAATCCCTTCTCCATCGTCTCGCTATTCTGCCTAGGTTTTCTCACGGTAATCGGATGGTTTTCATCTTCAACATGTTCTTCGTCGTTATCCACTGCTACAATTGGCTGCCCGTTGGTTTCCTTTTCTTGATCTTCTTCAGTCTCAGAGTCACTTAGAAGACTGTATGGTACTCCGTAAGTACGCGCAATCTCTTTGAGGTACATTGCCACTAAATCTTGGCTAGGCATCTTGGGCGAGCACTTTTGCAGTACTTTCTCAGGTATGCCAACCTGATCATCTAATATTACCTTTGTAAAATCGACCCCAAATTTAAACGTCAACAAGTCTTTGACTTGACTCAGTTCTTTGGCCTCTGGGATGTATAGTGTAGAGTAAACGATTGACCTCACTGCTTCATTGATACCATCATCCATGTGATTAGTGATAAGTGCGGCTTCGTCTTCGATGCCACTTAAAATGTTCACTCGAGCGTGCAAGAGCTCGCAGTATAATTCCATAATCTCTAAGAGTTCGAGATGAACATCATCATTGATCAAACTTTCCACTCTATACTGTGCTTTTTGTTCCTTGCCATTGGAAAGTAGCTGAGCCACTTCCCTGCGATCCTGTTTAGCTAGTGCTTGCTGTTTCTCCTGTGCATACCTAAGTCGTTGGATGCACATCTTTAAACATGTTTTGAACTTAATCTAATGCATACCAACAGTTGTTAGTAAGATATAGTGGTTTCATAGCTACATCAAAAATATTCATACATTGAGTGGGATTTGTTGAACCATTTTAGCCTTCCTCTTGGGGGTTGAATTTTTATATTTAGAGTCCTATCCCCTTCGCTATAAACTTACCTCGCTCTTTGATGTGACAAAAAGCTACAAATCATTTCATACATAAGCAAATGATACATATAAATATTTATGACTGCTATACAGACAAATATTTTTCCATAATCTGGTTTGCGAATTTTGTGTTGCCACTTTCTTGGTAAATGGTGATTAGATTGTAAGCAGCATGTTTCTTTAACCTATCGTCCTCGTACTTAGTTAAAACTCTGTTATAATGTTCAACTGCGATAGACACAAGTCCAAGCAAATGAAATGCTCTCCCAAGGTTGTAATCGGCTTCCTGCTTTTCATATTCGGTATACATGGTTGTTCTAATCTCGTAGTATCGGTACATGTACCGTAGGCCGTGAAGAATTTGGAAATGCCTGCTGGCGGTTAATCTCTGCATCGACCTGTGAAGATGACTAAGCCCCATCATGAAGTTCAGCATGTAATCATTCGGTGCATCCGGTTCCATTTTCCTGAAATACTGAAGGGCTGAGAGAAAGCTTCGGCTTGAGTAAAGGAGCAAAGCATAAATATAGTAAAGGTAGGGGGAGTTAAGCTTTTGTGGATTTTTTACTGACTTATTTGTGATCGAGGCCTGACCATTGACACGCTTACCATAACGAATACTGTCAAAGGCCTTCAGTTGTCTTAGAAAAAACTTTTGCTGTACCGTAGAGCTCAATATATCTGAAGATATTTGTCCACGAACCAGCGAGAACATGAAAACCTGTAAGACTTTCCTATTAAACTGAAACTGATTTAGGAGATTTCTCAGGTTCTCAGTTAATTCTTTTTCATCCTCAGTACGCAAGGCAATAGCAAGTTTCACGAATTTCATCATTTTAGCTCTTTCTGGTTTTTGAAAAAAAACATTGACCTCCTGAGCAGTATCAATAACGCTGAGGCCATCTTCGACACCTTGGTATTTAGTTATAACTAAAGCCAGATCCATGAAAAGTTCAAACCACTGGTCATAACTCAATCCTCTTAATTCTGTAGTAGATGTTAAAGTGACTCTTTCCTCCATCAACGGTAATCCATCTAGCAGGCTGTCACCTTCTGACAATTTGGACAAACGTTCTATTTTATAATCAATAACTTTATTGAATTTTCTGGTTCTCCTAATAATGCCAACAAATTTTTTTGATCTGCTTTTCATAAAGTAATTCTTTACACTAGAAAACACATCAACTAAATCAGACACTGTGTCAATCCAAAGGGTTCTTTGTGTTTGGTCGCCCATTTCCATACCTTTTCGGTAAATGGCTAGTTTCTTATATTTATCCAAAACCTTCGAAGTTATTCTCTTTTCACGCTCACTTCTTTCTCTCTCTGCATCTTGGGGAGTTCTTTTTTTCTTGGTACCAGCACGCCTAAACATACTATCCTCTAGTAAAGGTTTTGCTGAAATATCCTTCTGAATTGAGTGCATAGATTCTCGAGGCTCCTGAAGAATAGGGCTCATGTCTTGATTTGCCTGACGTTTCCTTGCTTCAACTACTTCAAGTAATAATTGATTAAAGGTCGCAATGGCCCCCAAGTGATAATTCACTTCTGCAAGAATTAATTTTTCTTCCAAATCCTCAGGTACCAGAGAAACCACTTTTTCATAATAAATTTTCGCATTAGCAAAATCTTCAATTTCTTTATAGCATTTGGCCAATGGCCTGAACAGGTCTAACGTACTGTATTCTTCTACTGCCAAAAGTGGCGAAAAAAAATCAATAGCTTCTTTGTGCTTTTCCGCCTTTGACAATGCTGTCGCAACTTCAAAATAAAGATCGGCAATATCTGCGAAATTTTCATCATACAAGAACTGGAAATGATTCAGTGCCTCAATAACGTTGTCATTATTTAGCCTGAGTAACCCCAACCTGATCCGAACATCTATCGGAAGCCCATATGACTTTATTTTCTCTGTCTCCGCTAAAACGTCGAATCGACTATTTTTATATCTTCTGTCATCAAATTCAGAGTCATCATTTACATCATCCCAGAATACTTGTACTTCCCGATGCTCAATCCAACGAGCACACCTTTTGATAGTTTTAATGCCTGAACTGCCCCGGGCTGTTAATTTCAAAAAAAGCTCGGCCAAGATGTTGAGAGAGGACCAATCGAATGGAATACAGTTGTACTTTTTCTTGAGTTTTTTCCAGTTGACTCCGGGATACATTTGAACTTCTTCGCCATTTAGATCGTCGTATTGGGTTTCAATGTCTTCAGAAGGAGCTTTATCGCTCCCACTACTGTTTTGACTTTCTTCTTCTGATGATTCCAATGCATTTTCCGACGCAGCAATAATCGCGTTTCTCCTACTGACATTAGCTTCAAAGATCTCCAAATAAATATCAATCGCATCGTTGATACGGTTGTATTCGACATACAAGACAGCCAGTTCTCTTAGTATGTTACTATCCAAGGGATTATGCGCATAAAGCTTTTGAAAACCTTCCAGTGCCCTACCGATTTGTCCGATCTCTTTATAAAGCAAAGAGCGACGATAAATACATTCCCATTCCTCATGATTGATATTTACAACACGGGAGAAGCAATAGATTGCTTGACGAATGTGACCCAAGTCTGCAGACAAATTTGCTACAATTTTCCAAAACTCCCAGTCTGAGGAGTTCAGATGGGCTGCTAAAAACCATGAGTTACAACAGTCATTCAAACGTCCTTGTAGCTGATAAATATCACCCAATGTCTCGTAAGCAACAAAATTCTTGGCATCCTTCTTAATGACTTCATTGTATAATCTCTCGGCGACTTGTAAGTCACTCCTAACAAATGCTTCGTTCGCCTCTGAAAGTAATTGCGCTACCTCAGGATCCATAGCTTGACCTCTACGGGTTCTTGTAGGTGCATTACCTTTTCCATCCTTACGCTTTTTCTTGACTTTAAAATTGTTAGCTTCTCTAATTGCATCCATAAAATCCTGTTCGTCATCTTCTGAAACCTCACCATAATCAGAAAATTCTGCCAAAAGTGAGTCCTCTGCACTGCCAGAATGATATTGTTCGGATTCTCCATCGGAGTAAAGGCCCAGATTGTTATCCTCGTCATCACTGATTAATATCTTGAGGTCATCAATGTGGTCGTAAAACTGCTCCTCGTTTCCTTGCTCTCCATCTACCCAATTGCTGAGCTCGACCTCCATTTCTGCGGGATTGCCCATTACTTCTTGACGCCCGGGATTCCCTATTTTCCTCCTCAGTGGAGCCCCGAAACTTTTCAAGTTCCCTCAACTTTAACACTTGGTGACACTCATCAGAAGAAATCAACACCTTCCAAAAGTAGTATTTAGCTACGTAGAAGATGATTTACTACTATAAGGTAGTAGTATCTCAAATAGAAAAGTTCTTTGTAGGGTGGCAAGCGGGCATGAACTAACCTTTAAATCAAAGCTGACAGAAAAGTAGAAAAATTGACTAACGTTTGAGTAACCCACGGTTATAATCTTGAATTCCTATAGTACACCAATTAAAGTTTACAAACATGTTTTCTGGTTTTAACACATTTGGTGGCGGTTTCGTCGATATACCACAGAAATTCGAAGAATTCTTTAGGTGCTATCCTATTGCCATGATGAACGATAGAATACGGAAAGATGATGCCAATTTTGGGGGCAAGATATTTCTGCCCCCCAGCGCACTGAGTAAACTTACTATGCTGAATGTGAGGTATCCAATGCTTTTTGAATTAACTGCTAATGAGAACGGACGATTAACACATGGTGGCGTTTTGGAATTTATAGCGGAGGAAGGCAGGGCCTACCTCCCTCAATGGATGATGGAAACTTTAGACATTCAGCCTGGCTCCCTTTTAAAGATTGGATCAACTGATCTTCCCCTAGGACAGTTTGTTAAGATACAACCGCAGTCTGTGGATTTTTTGGATATATCAGATCCTAAGGCGGTGTTAGAAAACGTACTCCGTAAGTTTTCTACATTGACAGTGGATGACATTATTGAGATCAATTATAACGACAATCTTTACAGAATAAAGGTTCTAGAAGTGAAACCAGAAACTTCTTCTAGAGGTGTGTGTGTTATTGAGACAGACTTGGTGACAGATTTTGCTACGCCGGTAGGATATGTGGAGCCCGATTACAAAGAATTACAAAGGCAAAAGGCAGAAGATATTAAGAAGGTTAAACAGGATCCTTCGGCCCACACAGATGGATCTATGTCCAGAAGGATCAATTACAAAGGCATAATAAAGGAAAACCAAAAGCATCAATCACACTTTAGTGGTGAAGGGCAAAGACTTTCTGGAAAATCCGCAAAAAAGGGATCGGAACCGGAAGACCTATCGAATATGAAAATCTCACTTGAAACTGAACCACTAAGGCTGGATTTGCCGGAAGGCCAACTTTTTTTCGGGTTCCCGATCATTTTGCCAAAGGAAGGGGAAAAGGAGGAAGATTCTGATGATGTCAGGTTTCAGGGACAAGGTCAATCACTGAGGAAGAGCAGCAAGAGGAGAGGTAAGTCTGACCACGAGAGCTCTAAAGCAAAAGCTCCAAAAAGTCCGGAGGTTATAGAAGTAGACTAAATAGAGAAATGAACTAATTTGGTAATCAAAAAGTTTGAATGTGCTACCCATAATTCGAGATTAGCAAAGTTAACATTTTTCATCATCATCAAAATCGAAAAAGAAAAAGAGAACCAAGACCAAAACAACCAAGTAGTGCAACTATTTCACAAAAAATTGGAAGTTTTTTGGGGGTGTATCAGTCTCACTGAGATTTTTTCTTATCTCCACTAACTATCCTTTTCAAAGCCAATGGAAGGTCCTCATCAGATGTGTCATCGACGGCATCGAGATCCGAATCAGTGTCGCCAAGCGTTCTACTTCTCCACAATCCAATTTGTCCGCCGAGGGTACCTATGGAAAACGATCTTTTCCTGAATGGTGCAGGCAAGCCCTCATCATGATGGCCTGCCTTATGTGACGCAATGCGTGCCAAGTTGATGGGCACATCAGGCTCGTCCCGTTGAAGCGCAATCGGATCTTGTGCCTCGTCCGAGAGGCTAGCTGCTGAAAATTCTGAATATTCTGAAATTGTAGGTTCCCCTGTAGCTGGTCGATATTCTGTCTCCTTTCTCGCCCGCTTACCTTGAATAAAATTGTCGAAACCAGTGGCCGCTTCAGCAGCCCAGTCCTCGTACAGTGGCCGTGATAAAAATCCGTATTTGAATTCATTAATTCCCACTAGAATTTTTGTCAAATTACAAAGTTCCTCCACGTATTCTATAATTTCCTCCATAGCCGCGCTGGACGCACTCCAACTCAAAAATCGTTCTTTAAGAGCAAATTCATGTGGAGAAAGTATAGTTTGAGGATTATCATCTCTATTCCTTTTTTTTACATTTATAATCAATTCCTGTTCTTCTTCACTGTCATTATCTTGGAACAGGTCGGATGGAGGTTTTGATTCTAGGTTACTCAATCTCCCTCTGTACCTGTTTTTCAGAGCCCTGCGTACCATATTGATAAGCCTCCGATGTGCGATTCTGGCACTCGGCAGGAACTGGGGCAAGGGTGTTTTATTCAAAAACGCTTCTTGCATTGCTCTCATCAAACAGCAAATGCTTCCAACAAGCTGCCGCCTGTAAGGATAAGCAACGGAATTTAGTTCTTCAATGACCACTGAACCGTATTGTTTTCGTAAAAGGGCAACGTTATCCATTCTCTCGACAATTTGTCTCAAAACAAATATGATTTGGGTAAAGACCTTTTCCAGCTCTGTGTATTCGCCTTTTAACCTTGGTTCTTGCCGAGCCAAGCCTTTATATGCATCTGCCCTCGACAGTGCGGCTTTGGCGCTTTGAGAAATATCAGTCATCCTTTCATAGCGTTCTTCTGTTAGACTACTTTTCAACGGTTCACCCTCTAAACCTGTGGCATACAAAAGTTCCAGTTCAGATATGCTGCCGCATATAAATGCAATTTCTTGATTCAGTTCATCACGGGCTTTGGACGGGAAAAAAATCACTTGAACAATCAAAGCCACGCCGCCACCGTATCCAACTGCAAAGCACCTCTTTGCAAAAGATGTCAAAATGGTGTCATGAACAGAGCTTGGAATAATAGCGGCGAGCAATACAATATAGATACTAATGATCCCGATGATGGCAGCTCTGACATATGGTGTTCCCAAGAAAAAATAAAAACCAGGTACTGCTCCTATGGCGGTAATGACAGTTTCTAGATATGGATCCGTCTGATGATGTCCAGCGGCATAAGATAAATAAGCCCATGACGAACCAATTATCACACCCAGCATCCTCAAAAAGAACGCCCAAAATGTCCCACCAACAGACGGCTCCAAGCAAAGAATACAAACGAAACCAACCCAAGCACCACGGAAACTTATGTACCATGCTCTTGTTTTCGGCACGAACATGGGAAATGACGCTAGCATTAATGCAACGGCTACTTGAAATCCAAATCTAAAATGAGCTTTCGACCTTCTGCAAAATCTATTTGCCTTGATGATTGATGCTGTAAAGTAATAAGACAACCCTTTGAAATTAGATTTCCGATTTTTGTTGGGATTGTTTACAGTAGAGTTGGGGGAATCTGTTGCTGTCAATGGCAATTCCGCCGGCCCTTCCAAATCTCTCAGATCCTTACTGCTTTCTAGCTGCTGAGACAACAAATCTTGCTCTTCAACAGAAGGTCTTCTCGCGGCTAAAAAAGCCATGCGCTGGTTTTCAGGAGCGCCACCCTTCAAAGTTTGATTTTCATTAATAGCATTAGTTTTCGAATAGCTACCTTTAAACCAAATCTTGAATGTTTGGAAATTGTTCAAGCATGTAAACCAGATTGTTTTGCCACGAATCCAACCTTTACTCTCTTTAGTCTTGCGTACAGCGTGAACATCTTTGACGTTATCTAATATAGTTATCACGGAGTTTGTCGATTCTTTAAAATTCATCAAAAAAGAGGATAATAGAAACATTTCATCCCTGGGGCTTAAGAAATCATTGTCCAGACCGATCATTTCTTCCCTGAATTGGAGGTCGAAATCCACAAGCGCGTTGTAAAGTGTATTTTTATGCTGTTCGATATCAAAATCAGTGGGCAGTTGTTTCTTGCTTTTGTACCTCACCGCACCATCATCTCCAAAGACTTCAGGACATTTAACACGGCTTAATTTCACATCATAGGCATTAGCTAAAATAACTTTTGCCACATAGATCGACTCACTCAAAATTTTGTGCAAATTGAAGATAGAGGGTCTAAGCTTGCACAGCACTCTATCAAATTTCTCGAAATCAGCATAAGTAATTTCTTTATCCGTATTCATTTGCATGATATCACCTTCTCTGATATTTTCCTTACCCAAAAGCGTGAAATCCAACT
Source organism: Zygosaccharomyces bisporus (assembly GCA_003707595.2). Taxonomy (NCBI): domain Eukaryota; kingdom Fungi; phylum Ascomycota; class Saccharomycetes; order Saccharomycetales; family Saccharomycetaceae; genus Zygosaccharomyces; species Zygosaccharomyces bisporus. The sequence continues at coordinate 39,267 of PPKA02000041.1, forward strand.
GACATGAATTGGCCAATCCGTTAATATACGTAGCCAGGGATTTAAAAACATTGATGATGGGCTTTAACTGGGTAGGTGAAACGTAAGAATAGGATATCTCGTAGATACACTCATTCAGCACCATTGAACAAGTACTAACTTTGTTATGAATCGTAGATTTCATCTTCAATAACTTGGACAATGAGCATGGTGGTTTCAGGTAGAGGGAACGATCTTCCCTTAGGTCTATAGATATGAAAAAATTTACCGAATCATCAATAGCGTCATGGATCATGTTTAAAGTGTCAATTGTTGAATTTCCCAAATAAGTACTCCCGAACTCTGGAAATAATACCAAATTCCAGAAAATAGACATTGCAATTCCCAAATAGAAAGGGACCGTGTAAGCTTTCGCAGTAGTGCTGCGAGGATCATCTAAAGGGTCCATGAATGCAAAATGGACCACTAGAAATAGTGGAAACACTATACCGAAATAGTGATGCGAGACAGATCTCATCCATCCATGAAAAAAGAGCATAAATGTTTCGAAAACCGCCAAGACCGCCAATGCTGATTCATAGCGTTGGTAATGCAACGCATATTGTTGAGCTTCCTCCAAATGTTTCCAATTGTGGCCCAAGCATCTTTGGGCTATAAATCTACCAAACAGCGCGTAGGCTAACCCAAATACTAGGCCGGTCAAACAAAAAATGACCCCTTGAATGGTACCACTGACTCTGCGTCCTGGATGAACCATGACAGATATCAGGGGTAACATGGACGGTTCGGCTCCTAGATGCTCTCTAACTTTGGGAATGAGACAGAAAATGAGCGCGACTGTGGAATTTACTACGGACTTTGCAATCCTTTGTGCCAGGACCCTGTCACAGGGAAAAGTCCGCTGCCACCATCTCACTAACTTCTTCGTTCGGCTTACAGACTTCATTGCCCGGAAGCTTCTTCAACAGTTTATCTTCTCGGATGAGTCGTCTGACCGTAAAATTGAATTTAATCATCGGTGATCGTGATCGTGATAACGTATATATATATGTACAAATGAAGAATCTATAAAGTATCTTCGGAATCTAGGGAGTAAATAGGTTCATCACCTTCGCCTTTAAGGTCAAATTCGCTGAGCCCTACAAGCCCACCAAATTTTAAGAATCTAGCGAATTGCTTTTCCCGCAGGGCTTTAACCTTTTCCGTAAGGTCAGGCCAGTAAATGTCATGCTTGTAGTGGAAGTCCAATTTACCATCATAGAGGGCTTCCAATTGCGTAGGTTCGATGTACTTGTCAAAAGGCTCATCAAAGATTGCCTTTTGCCTAGTTTCAGGATCCAAGAAAGGGTACATCATCTTAAGGAAGGCCCATGCGAACCAGGGAATATTTATGAGAATACATCTTCCCAACCTCTCAGGATAAAAGTTCTGCATGACATTCAACGAAAGTTTAGAAATAGAAAGGGGAGGCATCTTATCCGATATGATTCCTGGCTCCTTGTAATGCTTGAAATCAATCAGCACTGTCAAGGAGTCCACCCCTTGTGGACAGAAAGTCGTTGCAGCCTCCATCATGTACACCAATTGCTGCACCTGTCTAAAGGAGGACTCTGTGTTTTGCCGGCCATTTTTCATGTAAAAAATAGGTCTCCTCTCCTGGTCGAAACCCAGAATCACTTGTTTACCAGTCTCATTTTCGGGGGCCACAAGGTCAGCATCCAATGGCTTCACGTCTTTGCTAACAATAGTCAAGCCAACTTCTCTACGCCACGTAAGTGTCTCTTCGAGCTTTTGAATCGTTACTTGTACATTGCCTTTGTTGCCCTTCAAAAACCTTAGCATGCATTCTCGAGTCAACCAGAACTTCTCCTCGGGGATTAAGGACACACACTTCTTGCTCGACGTGTTAATTGGCAGTTGCAGATTTTCATCCCGGAAGTGCCGTAAAATGGTTTTGTAGCTCTCCAAGGTGCCACTTTCTAGTTTTTGTGGGGGCTTTCCCTTCCCGTATTTTTCTGGCGGTGTCACAAATGCGCGGTCACAAGGAATCAAGTCCTTTTTATTACCAGCAGTAGTTGATTCCTTGGTCTTCCTGTTGAATAGCCCCATCAATGCCTGCACTGATCTTATGTACAAAACGCTCTTTGCCTCGATGTGTTCGTAAGAGATCCCGTTGTTGATGTTTTCATTAATAGAGGTGACTATACCGAGTTGCCGGGTAACCATGAGTACTCCTCCAAGATCATCACGGTGGGAAATAGCTTCTTTTCTTTTCAGTTCAGCGAACTGGCGCCCTTCATAGCACTTACTCGAATTGAATGGGATCGTTTTCAACAAGCTGTTCGATACGTGCCGGAAGGCTCGTTTCCTTCCTGTGTTTGTAGTATTTGACTGGTATGCGGGGTGTGATTTGCACTATAAACTGGGGGACATTTTCACCAGCTTTGTAACTTTTGTATATGCGTCTAGATTCCAACGCGGAAGTAAACACGACATAAGCAACCACAGTTTCGTCATGACGGCCGTTTCTAGACGAATAATACACGGTGGAAATCGGGGCTTTCCAGAGGGACTCTAGTGTACTCTGAAGAACCATCCTGTCAAGGAAGGCAAATTGGGCGCTGTTTTGAAGCTCTATCCGGAGCGTGGACGAGTCGTAGAATCGAACGGGTATCTGATGACCGCCGCGGCGGCTCCAATCATATGGCATCTTAAAATGCTTGCGTTTCCGTAGCAGTTCACCGTATTTCTGAAATGTAGATAAGTCTAAAGCAGCATTCTGAGTTTCGGTCGCTCGAGTTTGCGCTTCTTTGCGGTTCAATCTTTCGATGAGTTCTTTGCGCTCATAATCATCTTGGCTTTCGAGCCACTTGTCATACTGGCCCTTCAACGTTTCACTTGTAAGTATATGAGTTGCCAGTGAGAGCAAGTGAAACTTGTGAACAACTTCTGGATTCTCAGGGTTTTTGTCTGGATGGTACTTGAGCGCCAACGAACGAAAGCGTTTCTTAATCTGAGAGTCTGATACATGTCGAGAATCTAGATCTAGTAACTGGTAAAGATTGAGCTGTTGCTCAACCACATGTTCAAGTTCGTTCATTGTCCTTTTTCTGCCGAAGAATCTTGCTAGTTATTAACTATGTGTGATAGCGGTCAAGTTAGTATCGACAAACCTACGCGCGCCCACATGGAGAAAGTGAAGTGAAACTGCTGTTGATGATATAGTATATAGATAATTCGTGACGTCCTAACGACAATACACTATAAAATACTTGCGTGCTTCTAAATTTGTAGCTGAACTACCCCATCAACCACATTAAGATACTCTGCCAAAGGAAACCATAGACAAAAAGGAAATAATTGCACTTCTTGACTGTGGATTTCTTGATGCTAGCCATTTCGTCATTTGAAGCGTTGAATAAATTGAACTTGACTGACCTTAAAAGAAATACTCCGAACGCGATGAAGAGGTAAACCTTGATAAGCAACGATAGCGCCAATGGCTTTCTGGGGAACAAGAGTACTAGAGTCAAGGGAACGAACTTATAGCCGACATAACAGATCAGCTCAGTAAGGCTCGCTGTGGGTGATCTAGTGTTGACTAAGAGGTAAAGGCCTAACTTCAAAATCACCAAATCCAAGGCAACGAACGCTAAGGTAGATGACAGTTTGTAGTACAAGTTCTCGGGATTGAACGATCCTTCCAGCCCTCTTTGTACGTTCCATATTAGAATGTAAGTGACCAGACCCATAATCGGGATATACAAATCGGGCGAATTCATATCATCCTTCGGAGGCATGAAGGAGATTGATCCAGGGCCTTGCATCTGAGATGCTGGCAAACGTTGCCAACTACTTCTATTGAAAAAGGGAAGCAAAATGAGTTTTATTTTGCGAAGCACGTAATCCGTCGTCACCTGGAAGTAGTGCGAAAGAGAACTGGTGGTTGCTTTGGAGACTTCTTGAAATTGCGAGAAATTTTGCTGCCCTATGAAATTGGTGAATGCCGTTTGGCCTAACTGGTATGCCATGGAAGTGCTAGGATCGGGATAACTTTGTCCACTCTGCGTCCCTTGCATACCACGAAATTCCTGGGCACTAGGAACACCTTGTGCTCCAGCACCCTGCATGGGCACGTACGAATCACGGGCAAACCTCTCGTTTGCACCTTGAACAGGATAAGTGTATGGATTGTATGACATCACAAACTCTGATCAATTGGCGTCGATGTGGAAAAAGGGACGTGAACAAAAATCTCAACAGAAAAAGACTCGCGAAATTTCTGTTTAGAAGCTGTAAGGGGTTAGCTTTAAAATGAGTTGTATCCAAAGTACGATTAATGTGAAATGTACTAGTTATTTGAAGAAGGCCCATCACTTAATGGTTTGATGTAGCCGTCACTAGTGACAGAACGCGTGACACGTAAAGTTCCACCAAGACTTTTGAAAGCGATGAGTTGAAGATCTTCGAGCTTTACAACTCCTAGTGTCAGCGATCTCGTGGAATTCCAAGATAATGTCGAATACGCGCATTGGTGGCTCTCTGTCAAGTAATTATGCAATTACAGCGCAGCAGCTTGCCAGAGCTGCCAAGGTCGACGAGATAGATGTTCTGATGGGTTACGAGAACTACGTACCACCACAACACAGCGAAAGAATAAATTTAAACGATTTGGATTCGGTTCCTGGACGTGTGGGCTGGCTAAATAATATGCATCCGACAATGGTAACACAAGAGTCAGTCTCCGGAGAATTAGAATTCCCTGGAGGAATATCGGCAGTAGACTATTATTTTCTAGATGAAGAGGGTGGCAGTTTCAAATCGACAGTCACATATGATCCTTATTTTTTCGTGAAATGTGTAGACGATACGAGGGTGAATGAGGTAGAAGAATTTTTGAAGAAGTACTTGGAGTCATGTATCAAAGCTGTTGAAGTGGTGCATAAAAAGGATTTGAAGCTCGATAATCATTTGTTGGGGCTGGAAAGGACATTGGTGAAGCTGACCTTCGTCAACACTAACCAACTATTCGAGGCGCGAAAGTTATTAAGGCCAATTTTATCACAAAACGAGAATAGCGGCGGGCAGAAAGATACCTACTCTAGAATTCATTCCACAAGGTCTGGAAATCGCTTTGAAGATGCCAAACGTCTTATAGAGGATATAAGAGAATACGATGTACCCTACCATGTTCGAGTCTCGATCGACAAGGATATTCGTGTGGGAAAATGGTACAAAGTGACGTCAGCAGGACTGATTGAATACAAGGAGAAAGTTGCGTTTGCGGATCCTGTGATATTGGCATTTGATATTGAAACGACAAAGGCCCCACTTAAATTCCCAGACGCTGCCATTGACCAGGTTATGATGATTTCTTACATGATAGATGGCGAGGGTTACCTCATAACCAATAGAGAAATAATTTCAGAGGATATTGAGGATTTCGAATATTCTCCCACCGATGAATTTATTGGGCAATTTACAATTTTTAATGAAGCTGATGAAATGTGCTTACTACAACGATTCTTTGAGCACATTAAAGACGCGAGACCATCTGTAATATCCACTTTCAATGGTGACTTCTTTGATTGGCCGTTCATTGATAAAAGAGCTAAAATGCACGGTCTAGACATGTATGACGAGATTGGTTTTGCTCCAGATGCAGAGGGCGAGTACAAGTCGTCACACTGTTCTCATATGGATTGCTTCCGTTGGGTAAAACGTGATTCTTATTTACCACAAGGTTCACAAGGCTTGAAGGCTGTTACTAAGGCAAAGCTAGGTTATAACCCTACTGAATTAGACCCCGAGCTCATGACGCCTTACGCATTTGAGCAGCCACAACTATTGTCTGAGTACTCCGTGTCTGACGCAGTTGCCACATATTATCTATACATGAAATATGTGCATCCATTCATTTTCTCCCTTTGTACAATCATCCCACTGAATCCTGATGAAGTATTGAGAAAAGGGACCGGTACCCTTTGTGAAATGCTTTTAACGGTCCAAGCTTACAAAGGTAATATTTTGCTCCCAAATAAGTATACAGATCCCATCGAAAGATTTTATGATGGGCATTTATTAGAATCGGAAACTTACGTTGGTGGGCATGTTGAATCATTAGAGGCAGGCGTATTTCGAAAAGACATTAAAAATGATTTTGTGATTGATCCTGAGACAATTGACAATCTTTTAGAGGAACTACCAAACGCCTTGAAATTTTGCATTGAAGTGGAGAATAAGGCAGATTTAAATCATGTCACAAATTTCGAAGAGGTTGAAAGCGAAGTGAGGACTAAACTTCTAGATCTTAAGCATAATTGTAAAAGGAATGAATATCCACTCATTTACCATGTGGATGTAGCCTCCATGTACCCTAACATTATGATCTCTAACAGATTGCAGCCTGATAGCATGAAAACTGAAAGAGATTGTGCCAGTTGTGATTTCAACAGGCCAGGAAAGACCTGCGACAGACGTATGCCATGGGCATGGAGAGGTGAATTTTTTCCAGCAAAGATGGATGAGTACAACATGATCAAAAGAGCATTACAAAACGAAACTTTTCCGAATCCAAACAAATTTTCAAGGAAGCAATTTTTGACGTTCGACGAACTTAGTTACTCGCAGCAAGTTGGACATATTAAGAAAAGATTGACAGATTATAGCAAGAAAAACTATCATCGAATAAGAGCATCAGAAGTTGTAGAAAGAGAGGCAATTATTTGCCAAAGGGAAAATCCGTTTTACGCAAACACTGTGCGCTCTTTCCGTGACAGAAGATATGAATTCAAAGGGTTGGCGAAAAAGTGGAAGAACAAGGTATCTTCAATTGCAAGCTCAGACAAGCATGCTAAGGACGAGGCAAAAAAAATGGAGATTCTCTATGACTCTTTGCAATTAGCTCACAAAGTCATTTTGAACTCCTTTTACGGCTATGTGATGCGAAAAGGTTCGCGTTGGTACTCCATGGAGATGGCCGGTATTACTTGCTTAACAGGGGCAACACTTATTCAAATGGCAAGAGCTTTAGTGGAAAAGTTAGGAACGCCTCTAGAATTAGATACAGATGGTATCTGGTGTATGATACCACAGTCTTTTCCGGATGAGTTTACTTTTACTTTACAAAACGGTAAAAAGCTTGTGCTATCTTATCCATGCTCGATGCTAAATTACAAGGTTCATGAGAAATTTACTAATCATCAATATCAAGACCTTATCGATCCAATCAAGCATAAGTATGCCACACATAGTGAAAACTCAATTTTCTTCGAATTGGATGGTCCTTATAGAGCTATGGTTCTCCCAACTTCCAAAGAGGAAGGGAAAGGGATAAAAAAGAGGTATGCTGTTTTTAATGACGACGGATCCTTGGCTGAACTTAAGGGTTTTGAGTTAAAGCGACGCGGTGAGCTACAATTAATTAAAAACTTTCAAAGCGATTTATTCGGCGTGTTTTTGGAAGGAGATACTCTGGAAAAGTGCTATGCAGCCGTAGGTGCAATTGCTAATAGATGGTTGGATATTTTAGACTTCAAAGGATCAATGCTTGAAGACGAAGATTTGATTGCTTTAATTTGTGAAAATAAAAGCATGTCAAAAACTTTAAAAGAATATGGGAGCCAAAAGTCGACATCGATAACAACTGCTAAGAGACTTGGTGAATTTTTGGGCGAAGAGATGGTCAGGGATAAAGGTCTTCAGTGTAAATACGTCATCAGTGCTAAACCCTTCAATACCCCAGTCACAGACCGCGCTATACCCGTCGCTATTTTTCTGGCAGAAACTTCTGTCAAAAGGTCCTTCTTGAGAAGATGGACAGCGGACATGTCCCTGGAGGACTTTGATCTCAGAAACATTCTTGATTGGAATTATTATCGTGAAAGAGTGGCTTCTGTAATACAAAAAATCATTACAATTCCAGCGGCTTTGCAAAATATTTCAACTCCAGTTCCTAGGGTGGAACACCCAGTGTGGTTGCAAAAAAAGATTGCCAGAGAGGGAGACAAGTTCAAGCAGACCTCTCTGAACAGATTTTTTGCAAAGGCGGAAAATGCACCACAAGGTACTAAAATTAAAGATATCGAAGACTTGTTTACTCCAGATATGAGCGAACTGAATACCCAAAAGGTTGCTAAAGTTTCTGTTACAAAAAAATCTGCCAAAAGAAAACGAGCAGAACTTCAAAAGGCAGAAGAATCTTTGATTTTACCAACTGTAATGCCTTCCATTGACGAAGATTACGTTTCATGGCTAAATTATCAGAAAATCAAATGGAAAATTCAGGCGAGAGATAGAACTCGCCGAGCGCAGTTATTTGGAAACTCGAATAGTTCAGTGGAGCGTAGCGCCCTGGGCAGTATGATTAGAAAACAAGCTGAATCGTATGCAGACTCTACTTGGGAGATTTTGCAATATAAGCAATCTCATCAGCCCGGTATTCTGGACGTGTACGTTAACATCAACAACAGAATTCAGATTTTGAAATTCATCATACCGAAAACAATATATGCTAAATTTAAAACTGCCCCAATAACCAAAATCAAACACTCTACTATGGAACGAGCAAATGCTCTCCTACCAAATAGCCCCGAAATGAAAGACACTTCTTCCCAAAACTTATACCAAATTACTCTACCAGAATCTGACTTTTTGAAAGAAATGGAGGACAGTACTAGTATCTTGAATGATGATAATGTTATTGGTATTTTTGAAAGCTCCATATCAGCAACAGAGCGCGCAATAATGGAGCTTGGCTCTTCTGTGAATTTCAAATCAAATACTGTAGGTGCCTTGGGCAGGGGTTTACAAAAAGGGTTTGAAAGAAGAAATTTAGTACTCTCTGAAAGCGAAAGATACCTGAATCGGTTTTCAATAGCCGTCACTTACTTACTACATGTCCCCACAAATATAGGCTATGAGTTTTTTATCATGTGCAATACCTGGAGTGATACTGTCGAAATTTTTTCGATCAAACCCTCAGCACAGGCTCAAGATATTAGCGCTGTGAATTTGCAGCAGCTTTACAAAGAAGTTTACGATCAGAAATCTTCAAAGTTGCATGAATATTCTCGCTTTTTTCAATTCAATCGTGATACAACGTTCAAAATGAATAGTTTTGTGGATATTTCGAAACTTTATCGGAAAATGTCTGGTCACATTAACGAGCATAAAGAGGATAAAGGGTTACAATTTCTTTTGATGCTTCAATCGCCGTATTCAACAAAGCTGCTTAATGCATTGAAAATTCTGAACCAAGTTCCTGTGATTGAAATTGCAATGACCGAGCTAACTTTACCGCAATTAAATTGGCAAGGTGCACTCAATAAAAAAATCATTTCTAACCTTTTTTCTTGTGGTCCACGCTTGTCCCATTTGGTGACTTTATCTCAGTTCAGTAACATTCCCATTTGCAATTTGAAGGTTGATACTATGGGTTATATTATTGACATTCTATACGCTAGAAGATTGCAAAAAGAAGGGATGGTAATGTGGTGGAATGAAAATTCACCACTTGCCGATCACGGTGGGATTCAAAAAGACTTCTGTCCCAACATGGCATGGCTTCAGAACGATCTTGAATCACCAGTTATAAACCATGCAGGTGCGTATGACAAAACGGTTTTAGAAATAGACGTGTCGAATTTGACGGTCAACACAGTGTTAGGTTCTGCCCTGATAAATGAGGCAGAGGGATGCGACTTGGCTGATGCTGACACAGAAAATGATGTGGCCACTCGCTCAAGCACTGCGAGTGGTCCCTTTGTTGGTGATGCTTTTTCTAATGGCTCTCTTGTCATATTGCGAAGCATGCTTAAAGATTGGTGGGATGATGCAATGAAGGATAATATGATTGCAGACCTTTTGGTAAATTCATTTGTCAATTGGGTGCAGGACCCTGACTCCAAGCTTTTTGACAATGCTCTGAGATATCACGTTCAAAACTTGACCAAAAAATCACAGCTGCAGCTTGTGAATGAGTTTTATTATCTGGGGTCAACAGTAGTGTATTCTGATAGAAGCCGTCTGCTAGTAAAAACAAAGAAATTCTCACCAGAGACATGTTACGCATATGGCCAATACATTATAAAAGCTGTCAGAACCAATCCTGTGTTCACTTACTTAGATTTAAAGATCAATAGGTATTGGGATCTGCTTGTTTGGATGGACAACTACAATTTTGGTGGATTGGCCTGCACGGAGATCCAAGAGAAAGAAATTCAGGATTTTAAAGCCTATTCCCAGTGGCAAATTAGAAACTTTTTGCCGGCGATATATCAGCATGAGTTTGACGATTGGATGATGATCATTTTGGATAGCATGATTAAAGCAAAGAATAACTTTTTAGAGTCCAAAGCAGCTACACAACGGTTGACGCAACTGACAATGGCTCAGAACAACAATCCTGAAGATGAAGAAGATGGTCCTCTGACAAACTTCACAGAAATATTCGCGGGGCCTTTGATCAAAAGAGTACAAAAGCTGTATAAAAACCAGCAGGAGTTTATTCTCGATCCTAACTATGCTGCTGATTATGCATTCCCTTCTTTACCGGGTTCGCACGGGGAAATGAGAAATCCATTACTGGAGCTTGTGAAGTATCTGTGTCACATCATGTTGCTCTCCAAAAAAACCATTCTCGAAGTAAGATCGCTCCGTAAGAATCTTCTCAAGATATTTGAAGTTAGGGAGTTTGACAAGTCTTCTGAATTCGAGAATCCCAGCTCCAAGTTAGTAATTTCCGGGCTTTTGTGTGAGTACTGCTTTTTCATGAACAATATTAATTTCTGCAAAGGCGACGTGACAAGCTTTTCATGCCAGAAATGCCAGAGAGGATTCGACAATACTTTGATACAAGAGCATTTGATACAAAAATTTTCTGCAGAAATTGATGCTTACCTCACGCAGGATATGAGGTGTTCGCGCTGTCATAAAATTAAACAGGACTACATGAGTCCACATTGCGACTGTTCAGGCGGATGGGAATGTTCCATTTCAAAGGCGGCAGTTGAAAAAGCACTCAAAGTGTACCAGCAAGTAGCGCAGTTTTACGGTTTTGAACTCTTGGCTAACGCCCTTCTTGACATATGTAACTGAACTTGAAGCGAAATTTGTTCATTTTCTTGTTGTTTTTATTTTTTATTTTTAGTTTTTTTTTATTTTTTGTTTGTATCGTATCTGGGATACGGACAAATTTCATGATTGAAAAAATCCATTGAGATTCGCGTAGATCATCACCTAAGGCCTCGAGAACTTCGGAAGCTGGCCTCGCCCTTTGAAGCTAATCAAGTCGGATGTCGAACGAACCAGAGCTGGTGATGTATCGCGACTACCAGGTGAAAACATTGGCGTCATTTTTGAACTCAGATCCGCACATTACACCTCCAAATCTGATTATTCAAGGGTACAATGGAACTGGCAAAAGTTACACTTTGCGCCAATTTTTTGCCGTGAACCAATTCCTGATTGACATGTGGCTTGAACCCATCGAATTAGTGACTTGGAAACCATTTATGCAAGCGGTGGCCAGAGTAGTGCAAAATAAGCTGAAGTCAGTATTCCCAGATATACGGGTACCAGAGTACGATCCACTTGATGTGGAAGAACCTTATCTTTTGGTAAAATTTCTGGATAATGTTTTCCAGAACTATCAGCATTTGGAGGAAGAAGTAAGTCTTTTCCTGATATGTGATGGATTTGACAGTTTGCAAGATCTCGACGCTGCACTATTCCATAAGTTCATATGTCTGCACGAATTAATCTCCCCATGTTCCAGAGTTCAGCTCAAATTTATTTACACTGTTCAAGACATGGCATTTGTAGAGAGATACTCTTCACATTGTCTACCCTTGATAATTTTTCCGCGCTACACAATGGAGGAGATGACAAACATTTTAATCTTTTGTAGAGCGCAAGATCTGGTTGATAGTGACTCTCTTCGACAAAGGGTTTTGAAAGGAGATATTGAAGAATGTACAGATGACGAATTTTTAGGCGTGGCAGCCAACTTCATCAAATTAATTGTTCAGGCATTCCATTCTTACACAGGAAATGATTTATCTTCACTGAACGATTTGATCGATTTTAAGTGGAATCAGTATGTGAGTAAAATTACCAAGGAAAATATTTTTAATCCATTGGGACTTTACAGAAATGCAGTAGGAATTTTTCTAACCACAGACGACGGCTTTAATTCAGATTTTCAGCAACAGGATACCTCTAAAGGCGCAAACGACGCAACTCAAACTTATGAGCTTTCGACAATTTCCAAATACTTACTCATTGCTACCTACATATGTTCTTATTTGGATCCCCGCTATGACTCTAGTGTCTTTTCCAGGAAGGCACACGTGAAGACCGGTAGAATATCGTACGGTAGAAGGAAAAAAATGGAGACAAACCCAAGATATCTGCAACCTTCGCTGTTTTCGATTGAAAGGTTGCTTGCAGTTTTTCAAGCTATTTTTCCGGTCGAGGAAAGGACCCAGAAGGGTTCTCTGGCCTCTTTACGAGAACACTCGTTGATGAGGGCTAATGTCGAAGTTTTTCAAAATTTGGCTGAACTACACTCGCTAAAGCTGGTAGCAACTACTATTAACAAAAACATTGATTTTTTGAATTACAAAGTCAAGTGGAAAGTCAATGTTCCATGGGAGATAGTCAGCGAAGTGGCGAGATCTGTAAATTTTGACGTAGGACAATACTTTGGAGGACACGATTAATCATAAATGATCGAAAATGAAAAAAAAAAAAAAAAAAAAAAAAAGTTCTAGAAGTTCGAAAAATAAGCCCTGTGATACTAGTAGCAGGCTTGTTGGGATAAATTAAAGATTTGTAATGTTCTGTAGTTTAAAATTAATGTCTGATGAATTTGGGATCATTCGCGCTGGCCGCTTTTTAACATCCTTGCATCGCATCCATCAGGCATGTTAATTGTGTTACGATGAGCATTCAGAATAATGTACAGAGAAGACGATAGCCCAACGGTATTAGAAAAAGCTCTTTAATGGACTCATATGATTTGGACTCTATCTATCCATTGAGGGCAGGCAAACGCTCATATCAGGAGCGCTCTGATGATTCAGAGTTGGAAGAAATTGAATTCGTGGAAAAAAAAAACCGGTCCGTTAATGGGCAACGAAAGGATCAAGAATCAGTGAACGAATACGATTCTGATTCATTCGAGGATGATGACAGTGATTTAGAGTTAAATGAAAAAAAGGCTGAAGAGCAAGGTAATGATGTTCATCAAGCTTCAGCGCAGCTGCCACAGCTTGGGGACTCAAGGGACGCTTTTGATACTGAGAACTCGAATTTTACTGAAGATGGTCACGAAGTGTTGCATGAGGTAGACGGCGTCCCTATTGAGGTGTTTAACGTTGATGAAGAGAAGCTGCATGGATCCTTCGATATTAATGGCAACTACACACGAGCTAACAATGACGATGACGACCGCCCACAGGATCAAGACAAGTGGATTGAAGATGTTAAGGATTACGATAAGGTCGTAGCATCACAGAAACGCAACCAGGAAATGCTGCGACAAAGACAACTGGAGTTACTGCAAAAAGGCAGACACTACATGATTGATGAGGCATTAGTCCGACTGCTCTACTTCGTGAATTCCTCAGAGAATGTTTTAACGATGCTCGCTCGCCTGAACAAACTGCGAAGGAACGGCGATCCTCAAACGTACATAGGAAATGCTATCAATTTTGTCTCCGACCTCATAGACATTTTGGAGCACAAGGGGATTGGGGACGTGTATTCGTTGACCCGAGCGGACCTTGAAAAATTGGTACAGGAAGAATCCCTCGGTGAATCGGCCGCGATTGAAAACTATAGGACCAAACTGTGGTCCTTCAAATGGATTGGAAAGACAGAGGTCAGCCACGGATTGTACACTAACTACCAAATGCAGTATTGGAAGGCCACCTATTTCCACCACAAAGTGATTGTAAAATTTTGTCATGAACCAGATGAGCCCGCGAATTGGATCCACATAGATTGTTTGGAGTTTATGTGAGTGTTAACAATATTCACCAATTTTGTGCTTGATCCTGCAAGAGCTCTCTTGAGTTATTCTCATCCTCTATATAACCCTTAATCTCTTCTGCAATGGATAACGATACTTTCTCCACGGCGTTCAAGGACAACGTGTTGTCTGGTCCTGTCTTTAGTTGCTTCTGTAGCAACAACAGGATTGTCCTGAACTTGTTTTTAATTTTAGTGAATTTCTCTTCGTAATCAGCAACGCTCGCAGCATCATTACTCATATGAAGGCCACTTAGGAGCAAGCGCACTGACTGGATCTTTTTGGCGAATACCTTTTTATCGCCATCCAAAACCTCCAATACGTCGAGAAGTCCAGATATCTGGCCCAGTAATAAGTATCTCTGGAAACCTACTTGCAAACCATATTGCTTGCCTTCCAAATAATTGTGCTTGACATTTTCCGCAAGGCCTTCTTCCAAACCTTTTCGGTAATATTGATCTTCCAACTCTAACAATGCATCCATATCTACTCCTGTCATGTTACCTTCCTTATCAAGCCGTGGTTTTGCGGTGAAGCTATTCGAGCTCATCACCACCCAAATTTTTGAAACCTTGAATGAGCCGCATTTCGCGACCACTATTTATACAGATGACAACAAAAGTATACCCCCCCCCTTCTTATAAACAGACGGCCGTTCTATCTAGCTTCATTTGAATACTTATCTTGCTCCGTTAAAGAATACGAAAAGCTATTGATGTAACTATATTTATGTTCTTGTTGATACAGCTTGTTCTTTCGAGAGAAGACTAGGCCAACTACGCTGTCTTGCCGGATTTAATCTCTTTACCTGTTTTCGAAATCTTCTCGTATATGGTCTCGTATGGCAAGCTGCTGTACACATCTACAGTCTGTTTGTCCAAGGAAATGTCAATTTTTGAAACTTCAGGCTTAAGCTTTGTCAGCACTCTATTGATGGAGTTGGAGCAGCCCTCACAAGCCATGACGACTTCAAAGTGATAGTGATTCTGCAGCATGCCACAATAGTGATGGAGCGTTTTCTGAGGTGTTAAGGTAAAGCCTTAATTATGTAGAGGCACCTTTATACATAAATACATTGTAGGTGCAGCGATTTTCACTCAATTAACTGTGTGAAAGCTGAAAGATACATCACGTGAGCGGGTGCACTTTAATGATACCTAGTACCTCAAGTGGTATCGTGTTTCTTCTACCAGGTTAATCATCGCTAGCACGTCTGATTTCGTAGACCTCTTCAATTGCACTTTTTCTCAGAGGTGTGTCTGCGAAGAGAAGCACCAACCATTGTACAAGTTCGTCAGTGCTAAATAGATAGAAATCTCCGTTGTAAAACATTGCCATTATTTCCTTTAGGTGTAGTTGTAGTAGCTGACCGATAATGATCAGCTTATCACGGTATTCACAATACTGCTTATTTTCCCGAAGCATGCTCGCTTCGGTCTTGTCATAGATAATCGAAACCAGATAAGCCAAATTTTCAGAATTTTTCTCTGATATTACGTTCCACGTCAGGATCTTGTCATTGATACAGCCATTGTAGAAGTAGTTGTAAAAGTACAACAGGTGAGAAGCACCTTCTTCTCCACCAATGGCGGTTAGAGGTTCAATGATCTGTTTACTGACAAAGGGAAGTAATTTGTTTTCCAAAATATCCCAGGAAGGGTCTTTTTCCTTGATGAAGAATTGCTGCATTTGCTCTTCGATCAGTTTTGTGACAACCTTGAGGCCACTGTTCAAGTAAATCTCCAAAAAGTGGCATTTGAGTTCCTTTAGGCGCGTCAAGTTTGGACTGAGATCTGTTATATATCTCAGGTTGACAAAAAGCTGCCACCAGTCCTCTTGGAAATGACGGGTAGATAATGCGAAGAAAACCGTCTGTAAAACGTTAAGCTTGTGATGATAAATATGCTCGTCGAAGCGAGTTCTGCCAGCTTTTTCGATCGCCTTTGCTAGTTCTTCCATGGTAGAGAGGAAAATGAAGGTCATTTTGCTTACTTTAGTTCCGCCGCCATCAACAAAATTCCGCCTGGAGGGACCTTTGCCTTTTGAATACGACTCTTCATCATTTTCTCCAAAATCAAGGTCCCAGCCCCATGCTTCACTTTTTTGGCTCCTTTGGCTTCTAGAGCTCTTTTGACTGTATCTTCTTGGCCTTTGCAGTGTAGCACTACTAATTTCGTCAAAATTTATCTCCATCTCTTCATCCCACCCAACTGGTTCATCTGAGCCACTTTTGGCGCTGAGCCTTCTTGCCTTCCGTGGGGTTGCACCGCTATTGTCGTCGAAATCAATAGCTAATTCGTTGGCCCAGCCGTCCCCATCATTGTCGTCCACGCCATCATCTCCCCATTCCCAATTCTCCTCAGGACCATTATCTTCTGCCTTATTGTCTTTTTCCTTGGTCTTGGATAGGTGAGTCCCAGTAAGTGAAGTTCTCTTAGATCGAGAGTTGCTACCGTGAACAGTTTCCAATGCTTTGAAAGTCGGGTTTCTAAAAATGCTACGCATTTTCCCTATGTATTGTTCAAAGATTCCATCCAGCAAAAGACTGTTTTGGACTTGATCATCATTCAGAAGGTGTTCGATATCAGCACTATGGTAAAGCCAGTTTGAACTCTCAGCTAGCTGCTTCAACTTCTCATTAGCTAGTGATACTTCCCCCCTTATTGAGGAAGCAGAGCAGTGTAGTACAGTATATGCATTGGATTTAATCGTTTGTAACAATTCCATTGCAAGGAGGGGCCCCAACTTTTTCGCGATAGTATCATCATTTCGGGCAGCTATATCTTCATGCAAGAAACTCGTTACGTTGTTAATATTTGCGATTCTGTCATCCACTTCATTTGCACCTCCTTGCCTCAATTGCAAGCTCTTAGTGTTTCCTTGATTTTCCCAAATAATTCGCTTGTTTTTGGCAAATAGGAATTTCTTGATAGTCTCAATAATCGTCTTCAAATTCAAATAATCTTTGAAAATAATATTGAGATCGTAAATCACTGCATCTTGAGAGGGTCCCACTTTCATACACCTGATAACCCATAAATTGGGGTCTAAAAACCTATCAGGGAAGTACTGCTGTTCAACAAAAGTCATAAAAGATATATAATCGATTGCGTCAGAAGTATCTCCAAATTCGACGTGTGGTCGAAATGTTATTGTATCATCAGTAACTTGCCAAAAACCTTGGCTCATAATTTCCAGCAGTTTTTCTACTAACTGTAGATGCATGGCATCGACGTGGGATAAAACCGACTGCTGGAAAGAGAAACTCTGTTTGGAAATACATGAGTTTTCTCGTAGCTTCTTGCGTAGAGACTGCAAGGAATAATAACAGTTCTCGAATTCAACCAGCTCAAAATTAGCCTTAAACTCTAGGATCAGCCCGGAGATCGACCTCAGAGAAGTGGCGTCATGCAATTGTTGGCTTAGAAGGAAATCTTTCCTTAATATGCTATCATAATCAATTGATGCGCTATTCTCATTACCCTGTTCATCTTTTCCACTTTTAAGCAACGGATCCGTTCGCAGAGATCCTATAATTTCTTCTCTGCTTATGAGACTAATCTCAGTAGCACTTGACAACGCCATCATCTACCTTCAAAGAATATTATCTTCAGTTTGTGATCCCCGCCTCGTTTTACCTGAATCTTCCACAGCGGGCCTAAAGACTTGGTCACTTACGCACTACCGCGACTTCATGTAATAATTTACGAATATACAATTCAAGCATCTTAAGTGTATTTATTGATAGACAAGGTCGTTCCCCGTTGCTAATCGTTTGATCAGTATTTTGATGAATGTTGGATATAGGAAAGTTTTCGATCATGACTTGATCTGAGTGAGCTGAGATAAGTTGTCATCATTAAACAAAACACAACGGGAAGTGAAGGTACAAGAAGGTAAAAGTACGACTGAAAGACGACATCTCACCATAGTAGGCTTACTAGGAATGATATATAGTACTCTCATTTATTTGTCACACTTTTTTTGGTGGGTAGTACTGTTAGGTAGTAAGTCTAAGTAGATCTCGTAAATTTTTCATCTTATATACTTCGAAATTGTGTTACCCGGGTTAATTCATAATTATCTATATATTCATGCAAAAGATTTTCAGAACTTAAGCAGAATTAAAGAAGTAATGAGGTCAATCTATTTAGTTCCGTGCTGCAGCTCTCGCAATATCGTTTCAGTTCTGTAGAATTATTCCAAATTTCCGCCATATCATTCTTGACAGTTTCGCATTGAGTACCTTCTGCTAGGAGAAACTTTCTATAGTCGCCTCTGACTAGTTCTCTCTCCATGTCCTGCAATATCTTGAGTTCTACCAATAGCTCATTTCTGCGGAACGCCATCTGCTGCCTAGTGTCCTTGTAGACGTAATCATTTTCTCTGTTGATTTCTTCAAACTTGTTGAACGCTAAGTTTTCTTTTTCATATGCCAAATCTGTCGTCAATAAGTCTAAATCTTTGATGGATACGGCTCTCTGCATGATGTTATCTTGGCTGCCCTGATTCAGATTATGAAAAGTTTTTTCAGCTCTTCTCACCAGCCAATACGTTATCGTCGATCTGCCAAACAGTAAAAGGTTAAGCCCGACAGAGAGAGCTAGAGCTACCGTCAGAGTCTTGTCAATCTGACTTATGCCAGAACCTATTAAAAAGATTAAGCTGATGATAGCTCTTAGGCAAATAAACGTGAAATTGACAATACGGTAAATTGTAGCTTTCAGAATCACTCTGAGTACCATGGAAAAACTATATTCGACGAGATTACTTGGTTGATGGTCCTCATGTTTCACAACTTCATTCTCGGGTACCCCGGCTTTCCCCTTATTGTTGGGATCCTTTTCAGATGCCAACACGCCAAGCTTACCGCACATTTTAACAGCTTTAATCAATTTCCCATGGGTGCCAATTCTGTCCATGTAATATCTGATTATTTTTTTGATGTATATGTATTCAATTTGGGAAAATTTAAAAGCCCATTTTAACACGGTTCTCTCCAAAAATGACAGGCTCTTAATGACTTCGCCTGTATTTTCGTAAATGAACTCCAGTTTATAGTAAACAAACATCAGCGACCCTGTTGAAGATGTCGTTTCAATTGGCGTATCTGTCTCATGTGGCTGCATGATTAAATATTGCGTAGTGACTCTCAAGGGATGGCAGAAAACCACTTTCACGATAAAAGGGTCTTGATCAACTTCGTAAAATTTTCCTTCCGACATTTTACTGATTTTTTGTTTTACCATTCCCTGAGCGCCCTTCGCTTTATCCCTGTAATTAGCATCACCTAGGGACCGAGCTGTAGTATTGAAGCCAAATCGAATCTCCCTAACAAGCACCGGATTACTATCTTGATCTTTTTCTTGCTTCCAGGCGGAAATGTAATTGTAAGGATGGTGTCGGTTGGCCAAAAAAAATGAGCGAGGGAAAGCACTGGATTGGTCGCCAAAAAGAATATGCATCAATGTCTTGGGAGATACGTCATATGTGTGCTGATAAGTTACTGATGCTTTTTTTTGTAGTGCTTTGCTTCTACGAAAGCATTCTGCGGTTGTGGCGCTCATCGACCAAAATGTAGTTGCCAAATTACTAGGTATGCTGTTGATAATAGCACTATTTGATCCATTCTCCATTATGTTCGCTTGCTGTTTTTCCTTTTTCTCCTCATATTTCTGGTCGATCAGTTCAAATTCCTTGAATATTTCTTCTTCGTCTCTTGGGTTAACAAGGGTTTTGTTCTCCAAAAGAAACTGTAATTTTTCAGTTATCATTCTATGATCCTTAAAATAAATGTACATTCTTAATTGGATGCCCTCCGCGTTGTATATTTTAATTACATTACTGGAACTCTTGCCTTCTTCAACAGAAACCAAATCTTGTAAATTTAAGTGGGTGAGACTTACGAAGCCCATCGAGTTCATATAGCAATAAAGGTGGTGTGCGGTCACATAGCATGTTGCAGAAAATTTTTGTCTTTTATTAGGACACCAGAAGCCGCTGAAATTGAACAGTAAAAGATCGTCAGGAAATTTATATAGGTTTTCATCAATTGTGAAAAACAGACTTTTGAACTGGATGTCACTCACCTTCATTTCCGGAGGGTAAAAATCAGGGTATTTCATGTAAGGTGTTTGCTCGCTGTTTATGTTCACCTCGAACCTCGTATTTTTTGCCTTTGACAAATGTAGCAACCTTTCGTCGAATATCGCGTAGCCATTCCAATCACTAGATCCCCACATATTTGCTACCACAGCATCGGGTAACCAGTTTCCTTTCCGATAAAAGTTGGCCAATATGGCTACTTGTGTTAGCTTTGTGGCCATAGGAGTCACGGCCATAGAGAAATGACATAGCTTGCCTTCAGGCGAAAATGCAGAAGCATTACCTGTAAGAGCTTCATCTAATATGTCGACTAATGGCTTGGTGTGACTACTGAAGGAAGTAAGATTTTGGTCCATTGAAGTTGTGGTACTCGAAGCAAATTCAAAAAACTCTGGTGGAAAACGTTTGAATGCCATGTCGTATTCCAAGCTATTAGGTTCTAGTTTTGAAGCATATTTTCTTGATAAAGCAAATGCCTTTATCCACGACTTTAACTCTTCAAAACTTTCTGCTTGTAACGTTAGCTTAATGTCTTTCAAAGAATGACCATCCGTTTCTGCCGTTTTATTTCCTATAATCTTCACTTGAAAACAAAACTTGCGATCCTCTTCAGGTTCATATTCAACGCTGGTTAAAAAGATACCAAACTTGTCGGTCTCCTCGACATAAGTCTTTGACAAAGACAAGAGAAATATACCAAAGACAGAGTTTTTCAAAAAACACCATCTCCGTACCCAGATGTCCCTTTGAGGTGAACTCAAGGAAGTTTTCATATATAACCACCCACATTTTTCAGGAGATTCCTTCGGCGGCTCAACAGTACTGTAATGTAAAGTGTTGTAGTTAATCGACTTCACGTTGTAATCATTCAAATCGCGTGAAGGTGCAAAACGGTGAGCCGAAGATTGTAAAACTTGTCGCTTAGCATTTTCCATTTCTAACTGAAGGGATTGAGCAGCTTCCATGGAATTCTCAACCCAATCAGAATACGCTAGAAATTTTTCGTTGATAAGAGGTGTAAGATCGACTTTCTTCCCTGATTCCTTGAAGGTATAATCGCTTTTTAACTGTGCAAGACCAATTGTTTGCATGATGAATTTATCAATTCCTAGTTTCATCTTAGAAATGGTTCTAATGAGTTCCAGAGACGCATCGAGATAACCTTTTCTCACCTCAAACAGTTGAAGTGCATTTTCACGTATGCTGGCAGGCGTTACACCAGGACTTGATATTTTAACTGCTTGATGTTGATTCAACATGCCATCGTGTTTGTTTTGATAATATTCAAAATTCGCTCTTTTATTCTTGTAGGGCTCGATATAATTAGTCATTAGTTCAAGCAGTGCATTTGGATATCCTGAGTCGAGGCCAGATATTGTCTTCAGTAGTTTTGTTGAAAACTCTGCATAATCTGTGTTAAAATTCTCGACAAGCCAAGGGGTGTACAATTGGTTATCGACAAACCCATTGCTCAACATTATTGGAGAAGGAAGTAACTGAGTCAAAAAAGTACTTTGAGCTCGGCTAAAATCGTCAATAGCAACATTGTAATGATTTTCAGTAAATCCAACTGTCTTTTCGATCCAGTCTTCTAGCAATTCAACTTTTGTCTGGAAGTGATTAACACTCGCACGAAACGAAGGACTATCCAAAGATGCCTCCTTGTAGGCAACTGATATTAGCTTCAGACGCTTGGATTCGAAATCCTTCTCCTGTCTGTGGGCAGTCATGTTTTGGTAGAAGGGCCCTTTAGGGATTGGACAAGTAGCGGCAGACGACGAACCTTGTATGTGGTCTTTATTGAGCTTGCTTATACTCGGAGTTAGTGGGCGCGCCTAGCGCTTCTAAAACAAATAAACAAAGAATTAAAAAAGCTAAAGCGTGATGAAATAAGCCCATCAGTTGAACATAGTGACGTCGTCGCTTCCGGAAAGTATACATCGCTGCAGACACATCAAAACCCCCTCTTCGCCAAATCATCAGCTATATACAAGTAAAAATTCAAAATGTCTATTTCAGGCTTGACAGCATGTTGCGCTGTCTTGCTAGTGCTGCGAAAAGATTTGCTTAGGTCTTTTTGGAGTTTATTCTTCCAATTGATAAGGTCCAAGTGATCTGTGTTCGATAAAGATCCACGATAGTGTCCCCATTTGCTGCTATCCACGGACACCATGCCATCATTGGGCTTCCCACCTGACAAATTATATATCACTTTCCAAGTCATGTAAAACGCATTGTACCATCGAGGATTGAAACACGCACCGTAAGAGAAGTATGAAACATGTGGATCATTCAAAGTGGTTTGGTTAAAAAAGTCCATATACTTGGTGGTTAGTTCGTAAATGGATGACGGGAATAAATTGGGTCTAGATTCACCAGGTGTCATCTTTTTGAGATCCTCCATGAGATTTACCACATAATCCGCCACTTCCGAACCGTGATGTGGTGTCGCAATTGTTGTGAGACTAAGCACGTCATAGGTTTTATCATGTATTTTAGATATTAGAAATCGGCAATCCAATCCTCCCATTGAATGAGCAATGAGATTAAGTTTGATGGGCTCCTGACCGTGCAAGTGCCTGCCACTGCTCTTGTTTTCATCGTTGTATATTTCTTTTTCTGAAGCGGTTTCTCTTAGCTTTTGAGTTTCTTTCTCAAGAATGGCATGAAGCTTTATTGCTCTTTCTTCGATGCTTCCAAAACTTGGTACTTTGGGAATAATCACGGTGCAACCCTTTTCTTCCAGTCGTTCCTTGACGCCAATCCAATAATCTATTTCTAGTAAAGCATTGTCGGTAGTTTCATCTGTGTCTTCGATAAAGTGCTCTTCGTTGTTAGCTTGAAGGCTCTTGCGAATCATTTTGGTCAAGTGAAATATTGATGGGATGAGAATTATTTTGTCAAAGCCTGACAGGCCATGGCAAAGGACTATAGGATTCTTAGGAGCCTGGTACCGTTCTTTGGATGGAAAGCTGTCTAAATATATTTCGCCCTTGTTGGGCTCCACAGGGTCAGGTTTGGATCCAGCGTCGCCTTGTAAGTTGAGGCTTAAATAAAGATGTGATTTAGTACCATAAGTTTGTAGTGGGAATATCAGATTATTAAAAAGATTCCAAAGAAAAAGCATAACCAGTATTCTTATTAGAAGGATATGTTGAACATGAGACTTCCAAAATCTAAGGCGCGCAAGGCCGGCTTTTTTTTCAAGACAAGAGTGAAACGTCTACTTTTAAATGATAAATATTGCACAGGATGTAATCATTTTTTTAACGACTTTGCCGCAGCTTTTACACTTTGGCTGAAATCTACATAAATCCTCCTGTCATCAATAATAGTACCTTCCATCTTTTTATATGCATGCTCGCAACATCTTCTATCGGCAAATTCGATGAATCCATAACCCAAAGACTTGCCCGTTGTTTTGTCTCTGACAATTTCAACTGAGAGTACTTCGCCAAAACGTTGGAATACTGTCGCAAGATCTCTGGCCTTTGTTAGAGGATTTAACTTGCAGATAAATAATACTTTTGGTGATGGTTTTATTCCGACAAATGGGATATCACCAATGATTTCCAAAGATAGTTCCTTCCTCCTGATATCCTCTTTGATTTCTGGTGCCTCAGATTGAAGGTCATCAATAAGGACTTGGGGTAGCCGAACGTCTAGTGTAGGCAGTGATACCTGGTAAACACACAAATTCGGCCCATCCGGAAATGGATCATGCAAGATATAGACACCACGAAGTCTTATATCTTCAAGCGGCCTCAGGCTGTTGTCAACTGCTAAAGTACTCATTTTGTCCAACACAGACCAACAATTTTTTGTAACCCTTCCAAAATAAATCGCATTCGGTGTTCTTGTATTCGATTCATTGAGAGATAGAACCATTTGGGAGCCGATTAACGGTTCATCAACCCCGGGTTTGTCAACGATTAAGTTACCGAAATCTCCTTTGTGTACTGGTGACAAAGGTTCGGGCCTTTCAGTAGCTCTCACTAGTCGAGCTTTCACAAAGCTTTCTTGCATTTTTGCTATTCCTTCGATGGAAGTGTTGTGTAATCGCAGCTCTTTTCTATCCTCATACCCTAGAAGAGCATCTCCAAATTGGATGTATTGACTGTTGTGTAGATTGTAAAAACATTGGTTTTGAAAGAATTGGCATTTGCAAAGTTTCAAAAAGTTGTACGATTCTATTTCATACTTCTTGACATTTAGGTCTACCACAATATCGCCAACTGTGCTCTCTAGCAATACACTCATTGGGTTAGCGAACGATATGAAGTTTTAGAACCCGCCGTGCTGTTGGGTGATTTTACTTTACAGCTCTAATATGTATCACGTGAACTATTGTACGAAGTACATGGCTATAGGATCAGGAACCCAGTTCTGTAGTTTAACGAAACTTATTTCCCTGAGTCACTCAAAAGACTTGTTATTAAGTTTTTGACAGGAGCGACATTGTTAACGACATTGAGGCCGAAGGATCTTAAAGCAACAATCGGCTCAAAATCCGTACTGTAAAGCTTATGAAGTTTGTCTGTCATGCCCAGTAGCATATTGTTGACAGGATAACGCTCCGCCCAAAACGGCTGCAGGCTGAGTAGCGAGCCAATGTCTAGTCCCCTATTAGATGCTTTCTCCAACGCCTTTATAAGGGCTTCCACGTCTCCCTGTCCCATGTTCAGCCCTTGTCCTGCTAATGGATGCGTCGTGTGAGCAGCATCACCGACTAAAGCAATACGTTCGGCACAGTAAGTATCGGCATGGAACATTTTTAATGGAAATCTGGCCCTGCTGGACCCCAAGATTTCCTTCACTCTTGGTGGGTAAATTTCGTCGATCAAATCTTCATTCTCCAAAGAGTCGTAAACCTGCTCAGTGCGGAAATTGATGTCTTCGAGCAGCTTTTCAGTGGAGATGATGCCTTTTTCAAGCTCGCGGTAGTAATACTTCATGTCTGAGTCCTCCAAAACAAATGCAGCATTCACCAGACCCGTGAATTGTTCAGGAGTTATCTCTCTTAAAAGTCTAGACAGTGGTTCAGTGGTACTCCAAACCAGTGTAGCATTGTTATCCGGTAGCGCCAAATGAGCGATGGGGCCTGTTGGAAGAAACCTCTGCCAACCTCTTAATTTATATGGTGGATATTCCAGCTTCATGGTCGCAACCACTCCAAATCTATTGTAAAACCATCCGCGGCTCTTGATATTTGAAAATTTCCTGACAGGTGAATTGAATCCATCAGCGCCCACCAATAGCCTCGTTTTGTAAATTTCGCCATTATCCAAAGCGACAAGGGGCCAAGATTTCGGATCCTCTGGATCACTGTATTCTATGCTGGCCACTTTCGTATTGTCTAAGAGTTGGAAGGAAGAGTGATCCAATTGCATTTCGTCCAACCTTTTCAGCAGAGATGATTGAATGTTTAAAATTTCTACCATGTAAGCCATCGAATCCTTTTCCATATCCAAAGCTGCATTTGAGCATCCATCTGTGACATGCATCCCGTCGTAGGGCTGTATCCTCTCCTCTAACATACGAATCCCAGCTCTAGTTTCTAGAAATTTTTTGGATGGTGGTGTCAAACTGACCACACGATTGGTAAAGTGCTCTGGTGGTGAATTGTAGAATGGTGCAACCTTACCCTTCAAATCACTTGCATCAACTAAAACAGTAGAGAGATGTTGGAGAGTGGGCGTTGTTTTAAGAGTTGAAGCTAATGTCAAACCTGCAGGACCTCCGCCTACAATTAGAACATCAACCAACTTTGGGGATATACTGCTTGCCGAAGCCAGATTTCTAATTGCGCATTTACGCACAATCGCAGTTCTATATAGCATTTGCGTTGGAGAGTAGGGTCTTCGTAAACAATTGCGCAACCTTTATGAACTTTTGCAAGCCTGTTTCGCAAGAAAACATCCCTTTTGCGGAGCTGTATGCTAATTATTCACATAAATTTTATGAAAAAAATCAAAAGTTGCAGACATGTCAAATGAATACGATGTGAAACGCAATATTCAAGCGGATCTTGGACTTGTTTAGCCCTTTTTTTGTATCTTCATTGGTTCAAGCTTAAGAAATGCTAGTCCCAGTATGAAAAAGAGAGCTAATAATTGAAAGAAAGATGCAAAAATATATACGGTAGCATTGTCCAGATTTAGATAATTGCCCTGGTCGGTATAGAAGGAGCTTACTTAAAGAAATTCGTTTGACAATTTCATATGCTATTTTATGGGAGTAAGTTAAAAATTGAAAATATATTGGAAAATTTTTGCTTAGTTATAGCGAAGATCCAAGACTAACCTTTTCAAAGTGTCGCTGCATTCAAAATTATTTGGGTTTCCCTCAAACCTTGGGAGACTACTTTCTTCATTCAACTCATTGTGGCGGGGAGCTTCTGCGAGCAGTAATACTTCAACTATCTGTCCGATGAAGGATCATGTTTACATTAATAAGCTACAGGTCAATGCTATTGTAGGACCCGATTATTGGGAACAAGTTAATCCTCAGCAATGTTTCGTAACTATGAAGATGGCCACTGATTTTGGTGGAGCCTCCGCGAAGGACGACCTTAGATATTCTCTAAATTACGCAGTCATTTCGAAAGATGTTACAAAATTCGTACAATCTAAGGATAACTGGAGATCTTTGGGTAATGTCACAAAGCTCGTTTCTAATTATGCGGTTGCTAAATATGAGGGAATACAAGACTTAACCTTAACCGTTAAGACCAAGACAGGGCATGTAAGGTGTGATAATATCTCGGCGGTGGTTCATACAACAAGAAGCAAGACAGCTGAAAAAAAATACGACATTCTGAAAATATCTGATTTAAAGATGTTAACTCTAATTGGTGTTTTCACGTTTGAGCGACAGCGCAAGCAATTTGTTTCTCTTGAACTTGAGCTACCATGGGCAAAGGGCAGTGTGCACAACCCTTCTTACAAGGATATTATTGATAGCGTCGTTGAATATGTCGAAAAATCAAATTTTAAGACGGTGGAGGCGTTGGTCGAATCAGTTGCCAAAGTTGTCTCCCTCAATAAGTACTTTCAAGATCATCGTGAGCTGCCTCTCAAGGTAAGGGTCATGAAACTTAACGCGATTACATGTACAGAAGGTGTTGGGGTAAGCTGTGTAAGGACGCCTGCTGAGCTGGAATCATTTCAATTGTTGGAGGGACAGTCCCCCGTAAATTATTCTCTCGAGAAGACGTTTAATTTACCGATTTATTCAGAGAATATAAGGCACTCAGGAAGTGAATGGAATACCGCATTTCTAGCATTTGGGTCCAATATGGGTGATAGGTTTCGTAACATTACACAGGCGTTAAACATGCTTTCTACAAACCCTCAGGTCAAATTACACAAAGTTTCATCATTATTTGAAAGTGAACCCATGTATTTTACCAATCAAAATCTGTTTATGAATGGCTGCGTAGAGATTGGCACAACCTTGGATCCGCAAGAGCTGCTGGCCCTATGCAAAACCATCGAATACGAAAGATTAAATCGGATAAAGCACTTTGAGAATGGCCCAAGAACAATAGATTTGGATATCATCATGTACTTGAATGGCGATGGGGAACAAGTCCTAATTAATGATTCTAATTTGACAGTTCCACATCCAAGGTTGTTGGAACGATCATTTGTATTGGATCCCCTTTGTGAGTTGCTACCTGTAGATGCCATCCACCCAGTGACCTGTGAACCTTTGATTAGCCATTTGGAGCAGTTATATTCAAGGGGTAACGTCGAGGATCAGTTATGGAAGCTGATTCCATTGCCCGAGTTGAAGGGCCAGAGTCGCTTTTTAAAGTTCAAAAACGTGAAAAAGACGGACGATGTTACAGGGAACACTTATAGCGTAGCACAATCTCCCTCATACATGATGTGTGTGCTCAACACCACTCCTGATTCATTTTCAGATGGTGGTCAATATTATAGCGACCTGGATAAACAGATGCAATGTGTTCGAAATATGTATCATGAAGTTTTACATCTGCATGAAAATCTTATTATCGATGTGGGCGGTTGCTCCACTCGTCCCAGCTCAGATCAAATAGAGGAGGAAGTTGAATTACAACGAACTATACCTCTTATCGAGGCCATTAGAAATTCCTCTGATTTCTCTCAGGAGAGGATTATCATTTCTATCGACACCTACCGTTCTAACGTGGCGCGGAAGGCAATAGCGGCTGGTGCAGACATGATCAATGATATTTCTGGCGGTACTTTCGATGCCGAAATGTTTGATGTCATTGCTGCAAACCCTGAAGTCGCCTACGTTTTATCTCATACAAGGGGTGATATATCCAGCATGGTCCATTTGGCGCAGTACGAAGATGAGGAAGCTGATGAGAAGGAATTTGTTTTCAACAAAAGGTGCCAAACACAGTCAACCAGTACTATTAGAAGCATAGCGCGAGAGATGAGTTGTCGTTATCAGGTAGCCATCGAAAATGGTGTACGCCGTTGGCAAATTATATTGGACCCTGGTCTGGGCTTTGCGAAGAACGGTAAACACAATGTGCAGGTCATTAGGCAGCTCTCATTGCTAAAGCACTACACAAGGTTAGCCGATAGTGGCCAGTGCGTGAATTTCCGGAACATGCCGCTCCTCGTAGGCCCCTCGCGCAAGGCATTCATAGGCAAGATAACAAAGGAACCTAGGGCAGAGCGGCGGGATTTCGCTACGGGTGCCGTCATAACTTCGTGTGTTGGATTTGGCGCTGATATTGTTAGAGTGCACGACTATACCAATTGTTCTAAAGCTCTCAGGATGGCAGATGCGATATACAAGGGTATTTGAATTAGTTTAAAACACTTTTTTTTTTATTTCATTGTCCTTATCGCATTTGTTTGTATCTCTGACTGAAGTTGTAATACTACATAAATACTTAGTAACAAAATTTTATTTCACTAGACTAAGACCAGAAGAAAGGTGAACAGCCCAAAAGTAATGCACAGATATAGAATTTTACCTTGTGGAAAGAAAAAAAGCTTGGCGGAATTCTCGTTGTCTTTTCGAAACTGGCGATTTCTACAATCAAGCGACAGGACAGTCCTTAGAAATGTGACCAGATTCGTTACAGTTGTAACAAATCTTCTCACCAGGACCGCTAGGGCACTCCTTGGACAAGTGGCCGAACTTACCACAGGAGTAGCACTTCGAGCCGCTTTGCAAGCAGTCCTTGGCCATGTGGTTTGGTCCACCACATCTGTAGCACGACACCTTGGATCTGGAACCTGGTGCGGCACCGGCAGCAGCGGGGGCACCAGCAGGAGCACCGAAGCGAGATTTTCTAGGCTCGGGACATTCCCTGGAGATGTGGCCCGTCTGATTACAGTTGTAGCATCTTTGCACGGTACATTCCGTCTTGACGTGGCCAGTCTCACCACAGTTGTAGCACTGCTTGAATTCAACAGTTCTGGGTAGGGTGCATTCAGACTGGACGTGACCCGGTTGGTTACAGTTGTAGCACAACCTCTCGGAATCACACTCTTCAGCTAGGTGGCCGATCTTCCCACAGACATAACAAGCTTTCTGAGACATGGTTCCGTTTAGTTTGATTTAAGGCTTAAATCAGGTATCGAAATGCACTGGAAGAGATTCTTTTCAAAATCCGATTTCAACCAGAATAACCTTGTTGAGGTCCTCGATTCCAACTTCTTTTTGCTTAACCGGTTAAATAGTCTATCATTTTCATAGAAAATTGCCCACTGAACTGAAAAATTCTTGGGAAAATTTTTCTTCGTGACCCGTGATTACTATTTTTTTCTACTTTTTCGTTCTTTTGTAATTAGGTTTTTTTTTTGGACATCGCATCGCATCGCATCATCATTATCGAGGGAAAAGCTGTAGAATGGGGTCTATCATGAAGAATTTATCTCGGCTTGATATGTTTTCTTAAGAGATTGCTGCAATGTTTGGAGGGTTCTTGCTCTAATTTTGGTTGTTCCTGGTTCTTCTGCTGCTGCTCCTTCTCCTTCTCTTTCTCCTCCTCCTCTAACACTGTTTCCCAGGGCTCCAGTGGATCGCTGTCGGCCACCGTAAGACCAAACTCTGTAGTGTTCGCGAAAAGGTCATACGCCCTCTCTCTGGTACATCTGTCGTAGACATCCCCTCCCAGGTGCATCTCCTGGATGCACAGAGAGGTGAGGACTTCGGGTGCAAGCACGTAGTTGGCAAAATCAGCTACCCCCCACCACTTCATCGTGTTTCCTTGTCTTTTGAGCAAGAAGGTTTTGTAGTGCCTAAGTATCTCCTCTCCTACCCGCAGCTGCCGCTTCAAGCCGTAGAAGCCGGCAGTAAATTTTCTCAAGTCCATGTTGCGGAACTCCTTGGTGGATAGAAATCCATGTCGTGAATTGCGGCACGCCTGGGTAGCTTGAAACTTGTAGTGTGAATCCACCAAACCCCTATACATGTCCCTGACGATCCCCATAAGTGGGGTGGCCTTTTCGATCAGTTCTGAGGCGTACAGGATTGCAGGAAGATCGTAAAGTTTCATGTGCCTATCACGGACGTCTGTTTTCTTCGAGTCTTGTGAGCTCCCGTCGCTGATTCCACTCTTGAAATGCTCACGCGAGTTGGCCGCCGATAATACCAGTACATCTGCCTTTCGAAGTACCTCATCCCTCTTTCGGGTAATTTCGATCTCTGTATTGTCGATGGTCTGTTTCAGTCTGACTTGGCTAGCCTTTTCGCCAAAATCGTTGGATGCATCCTCCTCCGCCTCCATATCTTCCTGATCATGGGCGCTACTACTGTCTGAAGAGTCATCCGTGCGCCTACGCTTCACGAATTCCGCATTACGATCATGCTTGCGAGTTGTACTATACACAAGCTTTCTTTTGCCAACCACGGGGCCCATTAGTTCTGTTGATGATGAACATTGTTCAGGAATAGCGCGCAGGATGTAATTAATCGCTAAAAAAATGAAAAAGGATGAAAATGAAAATACAGGAAAGTGAGAATGAGAATAAAATGAAATAATAAATCGCCTAGATATGTCTGATTAAGGATCTTCTCGAGCGTGACAAATTTTTAGTCGACAGGGCGTCTTAAATCATAACTTAGGTGACCCTTCATGTATTTTTTTTTTCTTTGAGTTCACCAGGAAGTACGTGAGGTGACCCGATGTAACCAGATGCGGTGACGACAAGGACCTTGAGGGTCCAATTTCCTTTGACAGAAACAAAAAGGACTCCAAAAAAAAACATGAATAGCACCAAAACCGTTGAATTAGGTGCAACGCGACTTCAAAACATTCGCAATTAATTTGATCGGGATTTGCATCTTGTTTGTCCACATACATGTTAAAAGTTTCCGCATTTTCAAAATCTTGCAGAGCTTCGCATGCTATGGAAAAGCAGTTACTGGAATTCTATACTACAATGTCAAGAAGAAGAAGTAATTGAGTCGCTGCGTATGGGATCACGTATCGCAGAGGAGTAAAAGAAGCAAAAGGAGAGAGTGTGTGTTGAACACCGTACATCACTGCTTAAATAGTATTAGCGTCCCATTATTGTTCGAAGCTTGCCTAACCTTCACATCCGAAAACCAGTTGATTTCTTCAGTACAAACGAGATAGGATGCTTCCTCAAGAGAGCAATGCGATATGTCAGAAGCTTTTGGAAACTATGCTGAGTAAGCAGCAAGTGGAGGATATAGATGACGACCGATATGCACATGTTGTCTCGAGGGCCCATTCGAGATTTGCAGCTCCCATTACACCCAATCAAGTCTTGAACCTTGAATTTCACCCATCGGGCCACTATATGGCATACACTAGGGCGGATGGATCGCTGACGGTGTGGAAGCTTACGGGTTCCTCATTCGCACGGTCCAAGAAGATGTCTTTGCCAGATGCAATGGCCAATTCAGTGTCTTGGGACCCGAAAGAGACTTCACAACTGGCCACTTGTGGATTTTCACACGATCTGACCATATGGAGTATGGATGACAAGAAAAGAGAGATATCGAAGTTGAGAACTTTGGCCCTCGGATCCAAGTCAAAAGTGGAAAAATGCATGTACGATCCCAGCGGCCACTGGCTTCTGGCGGTAACGGATGGAGCATTACATATATTTGACATCACAAAGGACTATGAGCTGCAATGTGTCCTGGAGATCGAAAGCGGGGCAACCGTTGTCAGTTGGACGAATTCAGGCTCTCACGTTGTGCTTGGCTTTGAGTCTGGCAATTTGTCGGTTCTCCAAATCGAAGGCGCTGCAACGTCAAATCCACTTATCAAGTTGAAAGCCCACAGGTCAGCCATAACCTCGTGCTGCGTGGATCCTTGGGGACGGATGTTGATTACAGGAAGCGACGATGGAACCTGCGCCATCTGGGAGCTCAATACAATGTGCTGTGTTGTGTTGCTTGACCAGTTGTGCTCTCCCGTCTGCTCTTTGGATGTGGATCCTACGGGTAAGATGTTGGCAGTCTGTACGGAAGATAAGAACGTGCAGTTTTGCGACACCAATTCTGGTCAGATACTAGCAACGCACAATATCACGAATTTTTCCTCAAAGCCAATAATTAAATTCTATCCTGACAAGTCGTGGTTCATCCTTTCAAGCAAGCACGACTCGCTTGAAAGGCATTTCACGTCAAATCAATACAATGACCCCATATCGTTGTGGAAGGCAGAAAATGAAAAAGTCTCTGCTCACAAGCCCAACAGCCGCAAAGTACCAAAGAGAGACGGAAAAGAACGTGGAAGAGTCTCCAAATGGGATTCCCATAAGGGCAGTCGGTATGGTGATAAATTTCCTTGACGTTTGTAATATTAGTATATTTACATGTAATTTAATTCAGTTTATTTACTTCAAATGTCCGCCAAGAGGAATCCAGTCTCAGCGTAGTACTCATCAGCCACGCGCTGCTTTATCTCGTCTTTCGTCAACCAGGCAAAGTTTTTGAATTCTTTACGATTCTGTAGCTGGAATTTTCCCGCTAATATATGCTCCTTCATTAAAAATACGTGATCGCCGGCGGAATTCTTTAACATACCTGCAGGTGTGTTGGAAACACTCCACGTCAGCAGTTCCTCGCCGCCCAAAGCTTTCAAGCCTTGATTGGCGCTGATATGTAGAGGAGTGTTGTTCTCTACCGTGAAAGATGGAAATATCCAGTCACCATTGGAACCTTCGACCAGGAGATAAAGAGTCCTTGCCAATTGTCTTTCCAAACTCGCCAGATCCCCTCTTTTATCAGCCTCCGTAATTCTAGAATTGGGCACGATGGGTCTCGAAAGATCATTTTTTCCCTGTGAGCCGCCTTCACTGCTTTCTCTCGGTAAGACAATTTCTTGTTTCTGGGACCTCTCTCTATTATGTTTGACATCAGGAACACCTTTGGGATACCACACACCTGGTTGCTTGCTTACAGGGCCCCTCTGGGCCGAGATGAAGCGGCGCTCTGCAACGGTACCGTTCTTGTAGTAAAAGTAGTAGGGAAAAGTCCACATCAGACGGCGTTTCAGTTCATTTTGATATTCGTAATACTGCTTCTCCAGCTGGTTGATTTCTGGTGTTACCAGGGGAATTCGCGACAGGATCAGACCGGCAGCAATACGGCCACCAGAGGTACCCTGGGCAGCAGTAGCCAGTTTCCGACTAAAACCAAGCATAGGTTGACCTCAATAGATTGACAGGGGATTTCTATCCCACTCTACACTGGTTTTTTCATAGTGATACACTATAAAAAAAAATTTTGATTGTCCGAACACTGAAAAAAAAAAAAAAAAAACAAACAAGAGTCACCGTGTACGTGCGATGAGCTACTAGAATGGGCAAGTATTATATTATAAATACACAATTACATGGGCTTTTTCATTGGGTCTGTTGCTGATTCAGCATGCTCATTAAAGAATTGAGTTGCGCTGTAGGGTCAAAAGATTGCTGTGGAGGTGACGGAGCCGGTGGCTGCTGAGAAGTTGGAGGAGGCGGGTATGCAGAAGCCATCTGAGGCGCGGCTTGCATGGGCGTTCCACCATATTGAACCTGCTGAGTGGCGGGGTACGTCGAAGGTATTTGACCATACATTTGACCTGGGGAAGCCACAGGGGCCATGCCATATTTTGGCATGGGAGGACTAACGCTAACACTTCCTCTGTTGCCCTTGCCTGAACGTGGACCGTTTCTCCCAGAATCTGTGGGCATCTTTTGTGAAATTGCCTTAGATGAGACGCCCTCACCAACAACAATGTCTGGCTCTTCGAAGACGATGCCGCCCTGTAGTGGCTGACCACCGGTACCTCCCCACTGAGCTTGAACGCACCATTTTTTATCAGCGTCAGTGAGCCTATGCATAGGGATTATGCTGTAGCCGTGCTGATAATCACAACAGTCTCGGGGACCAAATCCAACCCCCCAACGAGTCCTCAAAGGCGAAGAACCGTCCTTATTAAAACTTAGTAAAACGTTTTCGGCCTCACGTCTCGAATATACCTTCACAAAAGCGTGTTTCCTTGAATTATTAAGGATTACACTTTGGACTTCAGCATAGGGTCTCAGGACGCTAGCAATATCCCATTCTTTCATGTTCATGGGTACACCACCGACAAACAACGTACGGCTGTACACTTTAATATGCTCAGGTGGAGTCGTTGCGTCGAAACTAACTGGTTTGGACCTGAAATGTGGGTTAGAAGGCACATTTTGTTCGTCGGGATAGAGATGGTGATTGTTTGTGCCTCCCGAAGAACCGCCTTCTCTTCGAGATGGTGGTGACCTAGACCGATTTCTCTTGTGAAATCTATCACGTTCCCTCTCTCTTTCACGTCTGGAGCCGTATTCAGTGGTTACATGCGTCGCTGGAGCCGCCGCGACAGCTGGCTGAGGATTCGGATCCCGTGGAGGTAGTGGTGGCTGTTCTTGGGCTTGACCTTGAATTATAGGCACAGAAGAAGCTGTGGTCGGCACTGAAGGCGACCCTGTGGCCGAAGCGGCAGCTAGTTGCTGTTGAATACTAATCAAAACTTGGAACAGAGCCTGCTGCTGTTGAATAACGTCTGTAGATGTCAACTCTAGAGGAATGGTGATCTGTGGAACCGTCCTCAAAGGTTTCAAGTGATTTAAAATATGAACGCACCTTTCTTTTGGATCTACGGGGAGTTGTTGACCACTCGTAACGCTCGAACGCCTCGAATCGTCTGTGATAGCCATTGAGAAGCACTTAGCTCTAATGGCATTCAAGTATCCCTTCTGGAATAGGCCTGCTCTATCCCAAATGTCAATTAACGTCCTGATCTTTTCTCTATGGTCTTCATTGGACTTACCAATGGCATCTGTCAAAAGATCCTGTATAGATTCTCCAAGTGTGTAGATGGCATGAGCGCACGTACCTCGCTTGGCGGTGGGCTTGACGTAGTCATCATTAGCCCTTGCTTCCTCCAAGTACGCCCTGCCTATCGAATCTATGATATACAAAGAACCCAGCTTGTGAGTAGGAGCACAAGTCTTGGAGTAGTCGATGATTAAGGAGATTAACGTTTCTTCATCTTCAACATGTTCAAGCGCATAAGTAGTTAGCTTCTTGATTCGAGAACCTGAGATTCCTGATTTCAACTCCCTAAAGGATTCCAAGTTCGCTACAAAGCTTTGATGATCTTCCATTGCAGCTTATATTTGATACCAATTTTTCCTTTGGATAGTAAAAAAGCGATGATAATAAATCTTGTGGTCTTCCCAGTTCTGGCCGTTGTTCGTATTACTATACTAAGACTACAATCCAATTACTTTTTAATCGAAAAAAGTGGTATCAGATAAAAAGACACTACCTCTTCCGTCCTTACTCTTAGCTTTAACGCAGTTGTTAACAGAAGTCCTCTACTGTTGTTTAATAGCAGCTTGCGTCAAGTATCGCAAGTAGAAGTTAAATAGCGAAGTGAACTTTTTGGCCACTTCGTCGTTTTTTATACTACGAGAAAGGGGGGCATCGGCGAAAAAAATTTAAATGCGGGTAAGTAAACTTTTGAAACTTTTTATGTGATGAAGATGCATCACAGTTTACACAAGTTAAGTGCAATTGAGGACTGGTATTAGTGTTTTGGAGGCCTTGATGTTCTCCGGTGGCTGATTGATACAATATATGAGTGCTATTTACAAGTTGTCCATACAGGGAATCCGTTCCTTTGATTCTAATGACCGAGAAACTATACAGTTTGGCAAACCGCTGACCCTTATTGTAGGCAGTAATGGCTCCGGTAAAACAACAGTGATTGAGTGCTTAAAGTATGCTACTACAGGTGATTTACCACCAAACAGTAAAGGCGGGGCGTTCGTGCATGATCCAAAGATTACTGGCGAGAAGGATGTTAGAGCACAAGTAAAATTGGCCTTCACTAGTGCCAATTCTTTGAATATGATTGTCACGAGAAATATCCAATTATTAGCTAAAAAGAGTACGGCGACTTTTAAAACGTTGGAAGGCCAGCTTGTGATTGTGAACGGTAACGGAGACCGTAACACGTTAAGTACAAGGTCATTGGAGCTTGATACCCAGGTTCCGCTTTATTTGGGGGTTCCTAAAGCCATCCTGGAATACGTGATTTTCTGTCATCAAGAGGATAGTCTTTGGCCGCTCAGTGAACCGTCTAATTTGAAAAAGAAATTTGACGAGATTTTTCAGGCTATGAAATTTACAAGGGCTCTTGACAACTTGAAAGGGATTAAAAAAGATATGTCCTTAGATATTAAACTTTTGAAGCAGTCCGTGGAACATCTGAAAGTTGATAAAGATCGTTCCCAAGTTATGACTATGAATATAACTAGACTCAAGTCTAAAATCGAAGACTATCAGGAACAAGTGAAACAAGTTGAGAAGCAATTGGTCGAGGTTACAGAACAATCCGATAAACTTTTCAAATCGAATCAGGATTTCCAGAGAGTCTTGAGCAAGTTGGAAAGTTTGAAAAATGCCAAACAGTCAAAGTTGGAACAAATTGAAAGGTTATTGAACTCAATTGATCCCATAGATTTAGGAAAAGATGAGCTGGAGTCGTTATTTTTGAACTTTAGTAGCTCTCTGGTGGAAAAGGAGCAAGAACTGAAATCGAAGGAGCAGGATGCACTGACGTCAAAGCAAAAGGCTGCTAATTTACAACATAGATGTAACGGTCTAATACAAAGACAAGGCGAGCTAAATGCCGCCCGAGAGTCTCACCAGAGAAATAAAGCCGTGCTGAAGAACATTAGTACAGAGTTGCGGAATTGCTACAAGTTGGATGTAGCTGATGGAGCTGTGGAGGAGTTTCGTATCGCAATCCAGCGATTGACTGAGGAAAGTGAGGCCAATTTGAGAAAGCTTAATCAAGACGGTAAGATTGAATTGAACTTATTAAATAAAGATATTTCAGAACAAAACAACTCTGTTATTATACAGGCTGAGAGGTTGGAATACAATAATATGGACAGAAAAAAGCTATCAAGTGAAGTAAGCAAGCTAGAATTAGAATTAGACGTTTCAAAGTACACAAAAGTGGACCTTGAACACGAAAAAACAGAGTTAGAAATTCTCAGTAAAAAGATTACAGAACGGGAAACACAGGATTTAACTGCTGCCAAAGGCGATCAGATCAAGGGAAAAAACGACCAAATCATCATTTTGGAGAATGAGTTGGAGCAATTGCAGGAGAGAATTTCAAAAGCCAATCAACAAGCGAATCTATTTGCTAGACTGGGACTGGTGAAAAAGTCCCTAGAGGAGAAAGAGATGAGCCTGACGAAAACCGAACACAACTTCGGAAAGGACGCCAAAATAAAGCAATGGGGATTGCTATGCGATGATGACGTTGAGATGAACTTTAAGAAATTTTTTATCAATTTGCAGAAAAGTATAAGCGAGAAAAACAGCGAGTATCAACAGATAGACAGGACATATACAGAAGTCTGTTTACGGTTAAGCAATTCGGAAGACCAGGTGAATAAAACTGAGGCGTTGATATCAAATACAACTAATAAACTGAAGGACTCTCTTCCAGAAGATTGTTCAATTGATGATTATGCTGACATTCTTTCAGAAGCCGAAGCTTCTTACCGAACAGCGCTAGAAAACTTAAAGATGCATCAAACTACACTCGAATTTAACAAAAAAGCCCTCGAAATTGCAGATAAAGAAAGTTGCTGTTATCTTTGCTCCAGAAAATTTGAAACGGAGCAGTTTAAAAGTACACTTCTGTCTAAATTGAAAAAAAAGACGGATGATAAGTTTGAAAATACTCTAAGAGAAACAGTAGCGAACGAAAAAGAGTATCTTACATCTTTAAGAAATTTGGAAAGGGATGTAATATCACTGAATGATGCTAAAACTCGGGTCGAAACTTTAAACAGCAAATTGACAAAGAGTCGAGTGGAAAGCTGCGATACGAAGGCAAGATTAGATGTGCTTACGCAGGAAATTGATGCATTAGAAGATGATCGGGATCATGCGGAAAAAGAAGTTCGGCCTTTAGTAGAATACATTTCTCGGTTAAGGAGAGAATCGAAAGAGGTCAACTTTGAGTTAACATCGATATCTAGCGAGCTCGGGATATATAAAAGTTCTGAAGGTAAAGTGGAGACGGTGGATGAACTGCAAGAAGATCAAAAGAGAAAAAATGAGAAATTGCGAAAGTTGAGAAAAGAAGTGGTTTTGATTCAAGAGGAAAAGGAGCTCAGGTCAAGAGAATACTCAAATCTCGTAAGTGCTGTAAAGGATAAAAATATAAAGATTTCTGAAATTGAGAGATCCATTTCGATGAAAAGAAATATAGAAACAGACGTGGATAATAAAAGGAAACAATTGAACAGTCTTGAAGTATCGATCAAAAAACTGGAACAAGAGGTTCATACTCGGCGTGAGAGAATCAGTACCTTGAAGAAAAATCTTGAAGTGAAAACTAGAGAATTTGAATCTAAAATAGATGAGCAAAACAATTTTTTGAAAAAGTTTCATTTTGATGTTGACAGGTTTATGGCTATTGATCAACAGGTGAGATCTTTTGGCTCGAGCGTTCCAATTCAATATGAAAAGTGCGTTTCAGAGCTAGCTTCTGCTAAAGAGCAATTGGATTGTTTGAATTCAGACCTTGAAACCAAAAGCTCTGAAATTGGAGAACTTGCACAGAAATTAAATGATTCTAACAGAGAAAAGCGTAACTTAAAAGAGAATCTCGACTTGTTGGAACTGAAGGATAAACTATCTCTAATTGAGCAAGAAATAAGTGAGCTTGATATTCAAAATGCAGAGGCCGAACGTGACAGATATCAACAAGAGTCTCGGCGGTTGAGAATTCTTTTCGAGAAGTTGAGTTCTGAAAATGCCGGGAAACTAGGCGAGGTTAGGCAACTGCAAAACCAAATAGATTCTTTGCAGAAACAGCTACAAACTGAGTACAACGACATTGATGTGAAGTATCAAAAGAAATGGGTCGAGTTGCAAACGAGGACTTTTGTAACGGATGATATTGACACGTATTCGAAAGCATTAGATAGCGCTATCATGAGATATCATAAACTGAAGATGGAGGATATTAATAGGATTATTGATGAACTATGGAAAAGAACATATAGTGGGACTGATGTTGATACAATTCAGTTGCGCTCTGATGAAATAGGTAGTGGTGTTAAAGTTAAGTCTTATAACTACAGAGTTGTCATGTTTAAACAGGATGCGGAATTAGATATGAGGGGTCGATGTTCAGCTGGACAAAAAGTGCTTGCGTCTATCATTATCAGGCTTGCGTTATCAGAAACATTTGGCGTCAACTGTGGCGTTATTGCCCTCGATGAACCCACAACAAATTTAGATGAGGAAAATATTGAAAGTTTAGCGAAGTCTCTTCACAGTATTATTCGTTTGCGAAGAAATCAAAAGAACTTTCAACTTATTGTCATTACTCATGACGAGAAATTCTTGAATCATATGGATGCAGCTCAGTTCACTGATCACTTTTTTAGGGTAAAGCGAGATGATAGACAAAAGTCCCAAATTGAGTGGGTCGACATTAATAAAGTTACCGATTAGCATATAATAGTATGAGATGACAAAATGAATTGGTATCTAATTTATATTTAGGTATTGGCCAATTGATTTATTTACTCGGTTACGGTAGTTTTTTTGTTGATTCGCCATATCTAAGTAAATTTCGTACTTGGTATTGAATAGGCTTGATAGAAGTTCACCGTCTTGTATACGAGGAACGTAATCTATGGTATTATTATTCGCAATTTCAATGACGGATTTATCTACGGATGAAGCTTTCCCCATCAAGAAGGAACCATATGCCCCCATTAATGAGACGTCCATGGTAGGCATTCGGATAATCACGTCCTCGTTGAGTAGACTAATCAGGTTGAGAAGCCTTTGATTTTTAGCTTGGCTTCCGCAAAATTTTATTTCGCTAATTTGTGTTGAAGGTTTTAGGTCACCAAAAAGAGTAATCATATGCTTAACTTGGAAGGCGATAAATTCCAAGATGCAAATGTATTTGTATACTAAATTTTTGAAGCTTGTATCTGTTGTTTCCCCTATGAACATTCCTGACATCTCTGGATCTGCGTAA
This sequence comes from Zygosaccharomyces bisporus, assembly GCA_003707595.2. Taxonomy (NCBI): domain Eukaryota; kingdom Fungi; phylum Ascomycota; class Saccharomycetes; order Saccharomycetales; family Saccharomycetaceae; genus Zygosaccharomyces; species Zygosaccharomyces bisporus. The sequence continues at coordinate 79,940 of PPKA02000041.1, forward strand.
GGAGTTCTATTGCCTTCTAGATCGCCATAAAAAAACATATGTTTCGTTGCTAAGTGTATTGAGCACTTGTCATTGCTCTCTATTTCTCGAATATAATCTTCAATTTTGTAGAAAAGTTGAGGCCATTCTGCAGGGCTAGTTTGAGAAGAAGCTGGGTGTGATTTAAAGAGATGCTCGATCAATTTTCCGGTACAAGACTGGCCAGCTTCGTAAACAGAGAAATGGTCTGAATGGTCTAAAATATTTGAGAAAGGTCCCCAGACTCCTGGAATATTGTGATTTACTATATTGGATGCGTAAAGGTAGCATGTAGATGTTCCTCCCACAATAAAAAGTGAATTTTGCAAATTCTGTGACAAGAGGGCGAACCAGTTGGAATAACAGTCTATGCAGCTAGTAACTTTGAGTATGTTGCTATTTGAGGGCACTTTAACTGTTTGTGGCCCAATTGTAATTTCCGGAGGAAGATGCAAAACTTCTTTGTAAAACTCTGGTGCCCATCCTGCTAACTCTCCATCGTGACCTATCCCATTAAGGTTTGGCACATTGCAAATATGGTCATAATTCCAATTGAATGTTTTAGCCAAATACCATGCAATATATCTATGCAAATCAAATACTTTGAGTTCTAACTCTATATGTCGCTCTTGCATAAGATTAATGAGGTGCTTTAATTTGGGTATACCCATTTCTGGAACAAAGCTACCACCCATGTGGTTGCGCACTTCTGGCTTGGAAAGCTGATTTACTTGCTGGGCTTCATCCATTGCGGTAGAGTCCATCCAAAATATGACATTCCTGTCATGGCAGTCGATATTCCAAGGAATCAACGTATTTTGATGCTTTGTAAACAAAGCCATCGAACAGGTGGCTCCTACTCCACAGCTTTTAATGTCGTATTTGGTTGAGTGAAGCTTCCGTAAGCATACTTCAATGGCATTCAGAATTTCTTTTGAATTTTGTGTATATTTCCAACTTGTTGATTCTGGGTTGAAATAGTAAGGTACAGGTTCTACCACGCATTGAATCAATGTATTATCTTCAAAATCATACAATGCTACCCTGACTGTTGTAGAGCCCAGGTCTATTCCAATGCCTGCGCTCGTACGCCCTTGTGCCATTTCGTTTGCGTTTTTCCACTTTTCGATTATAATTGTTCGCGTTATGAAGTACGTACTAGATTTTATTATTCTACAAAGCGACAACTAGCGAGCTCTTCCTCTCCTGGTCATTTGAGGCAGCTTAAAAGGAACTTTGAGTGTAGCAATTTTGTAAGTAGAAGCTGAACTCTTAGGTATGCCGAATGCCTCTGCCTGGGCAACAGTAGCCCCTTTCACAATGGCTCCTATCACTCTGAATAAACTTACAATCTTGGAGGGTTTGAGCCCCAATTCCTTTGCAAGAGGAGAGATTTGCACGATAAAATTGTTTAGGTGCAAAACGATAACCAAAATGTAACATAGTAGCTTGTCTTCGTTCTGAGGGTCAATGAAGTAGGACCGGTTTTTCGACTTTCCAAGCTGGCCAGCTCTTAGAACAGTGAATCGCTCCAATACACCGTCGAGTAGTGTTTCTGGTGGCGAATTCAGTCTTTCCACCAGTTTCAGCTTGTTGCTTACTTTTCGGTTTTCGTAGACACCTAACAACAGTGACAAATAGTATAGTAACTGCAGTTTGGTCGTTTGAGTGGGTTGTGTTAAAGAAGGCAGTTTCGAAACCAAGTAGGCAGACTTCGTGTAAGGAAGCATCTCCAATCTTTTGTCTTGGTTTGTCTCCTTGAGTAAAGCACCGACACGGATGAAGTTCCATTCCCGTTTCGGTATTATATTCTCCACTGGGTAAATGTTTTCAACATCTGTTGCATCCACGTTGGCCACAGGAGTGGGTCTATCCATTGTGACGTTATGCTCCAATTCGCTTCTAGTAGGCAAATCTTTAGATGCCGATTTGACTGTATCAACAATGTCCACAGCCGAATCTGCCAGTTTGTCTGAATCGATACGGTTTCTTTCCAAATCCGCGATTGCCTTTTTAGCCTTCTTCGTACCAAAAGTTTCACCCAAAGCAGTCCTCAATACAGATGCTTGCACATCGGCGCTTTTAATGGTAGGACCAGAAAGGTGCTTGGTTGATTTAGGAACAACTTTGGAGTGTAAAATAGGCGCTCTGTAAAGTTGAACAGATTTTCTTTCAGGGTTGTAAACTCCGACGAGGTATTGCTTTGAGCGTACTGAATCAAAGTCGGTTTCGCCATTGTATTCTAGTCTTTCATTTTCGCCGTGAATTACAAACTCGTCCTTGGAAGCTTTCTTTTTGTATAGTTCAAATTTAGTTTCCTGAGGTACATGGAGACCTTTGAAGAAGCTAGAAACAGCTACACTGGGATTTTCTTGGTAGCTTTCTACCTGTACGTCTTCAATTTTTCTTTTCGACATTGACACTTTTTTGTTTGAGATATGTGAAGGTTTTTAATGTATGCGATGAGATGAAGATTTTTTTGTCAAATTTTTTTTTTCAAGTTTAAAAGGTACACTTGAAGGAAAAAGAAGTGAGAGATGAAGTCATGTGAAGGTTGTGGAAAGTGTCGGTATTGAATGTGGTCGAAGGAACTGTGAATCGCCGTAACACTTGAAGCCATAATTTTTTGGCATCTTGAATTCTGTTGTTGGCTAAATTTTTAAGCGAGCTTTGCTGATAATTATACATCTTTTGTAGGAATATACAGTAGTACTTTTTCTTCCTCTGTTTCATTGTAGCTGCAGGAGTACAAGACGTTAATTTTTTGAAATTTTTTTTTACACTTGAGGTAAGCTCGAAGTCCACTGCGTAATTCTGTGTATAGATGAATTGATTACGGCATAAATTCAGACAAGGTCCTTACCATGACAGCATGCTATCCCATTATGAAGTTCTTGGCGTGAAGTTTGACTCTACTTTAGCAGATATCAAGCAAGCTTATCGGAATCGCTTGCTGAAAGCGCATCCTGACAAGAGTGGGGTGGCGCAAATATCAACCTCAGTCAGTGTAAATGCTATTCAGGAGGCATATAAAGTCTTGAGTGAGCCTAAACTGAGATCAAACTATGACCTAGAAGTTGTAGAAGGTCAAAAAAAAGCAGGCTTTTTGGGAAATGGTGATGGGCTGGATGATTACTCATTGGATGATTTCAAGTTTGATTCGTCCACTATACAGTATCTAATGGATTGTCCTCGTTGTGTTTCAAAAAATGGGTTTTCTGTTAGCGAGGATGCCTTAGCAGAGCATGCCCAAGAGGATTCAAGCGGCGCCTTCGAAGTTTTATGTCAATGTTCGTCTTGTAGTCTGTGGTTGAAAGTTAAGTTTGAGTTGGCCTCAGAGGGGGAGTGCTCTGCGGCCTGATATTGCTGCCATTCTGTCTGTGTGTATTAGTTTGATATTTATCTAAAAGAGATATAAATTACTTAGCAATGGCTTGGAAGTCGGGCATAGGACTTACAAAGTGTCAGTCAGAGAATATCGCAGCTAACCCTGAGAAAAGGTATGTTCGAGCAAAATCTATACCTAAATGATGAACTTTTCAGAGAGTCATACTGACGTGGAAAAATGGATTATTTGGGACATTGAAAAGCTCCCTCGAGGTTGCTGGGATTCGTGACAATCCTTAGATGTTTGGGGAATCCTGCTTTTAGCCGGTGTCGTATTTTATTTAGGAAAATATCATTATAAAAAAAAAATTATAATAATTATTATTACTTTTATTAAACCTTAATGCGTCTCTGTATAGTTTTGTTGTGGTGAACTGCAGAAGACAGAGGATTGCATGAAGAATATTTGCGTTTAAGTTCAGAGTGTAATTTAAATTCAGCGAAATCTTAACGTCCAATGGTACAGATATTTTATCATTTCTTATGGCTGAGGCTGTTACAGATGATGATGTAAGCGATTCGCAATCTCCAACAACATCACCTTTGTTGTCATCTACAATCACATACTTAGCACTATGCCCATCCATGACTAAAAGTGAAGAAAGAAAAAAAAAAAAAAAAGAGGGAAGAAATGAACCGCTGAAGGTCTACGAGATGGTAAAATTACATATTTTAACCTGAGAAGTCATTTTCGTTTCTCCATATAAAGAGATTTTTACAACACTTTGCGAAAATAGCTAGAAGTAGTAGAACGGGTACTTCCAACAATGGTCCAAATGTAGCGGCAATTGCTTGCTTACTATCATTGCCATATATAGAAATTGCAACTGCTAAGGATAGTTCGAAATTGTTGGACGCCATAGTAAAACAATGCGTCATGGTGATTGGATAACTAGCCGCACACGTTCGTTTGCCCCAAATTTTTTTTTTTAAAAGTAGTTCCTGGTCGCAATCACATTCTTTGTCTTGTATGGTTCTACTTGAAAGCATTCTGATTATTGCAAATGTCGAGAACCAAGTGAGTAGAAAATAAACGATTAGAGGGACAAAGCATAATATTGCCTGCCCAATTTGATGTACAAATTGATACCCTCTGCTGATGAATATAATAAATAGCGTATAATGGAATCCAAGCATAGCCCAAGGGGAGATGAATCTCATTATTTTTTTTTCGTATTTCTCTTTTCCAATGGTGGACAGAAATATCAAGCGTGTGGCAATGCCGATTCCCAATGGGATACCGAGAAAAGCCGCGACCGATTTGGCGACCTCCTTATACATCTCGGCATTGGCAACCAGTGGATGATTATTTGATATAACATAACAGAATAGTATTTGCAGTGGTGCATAAAGAACTGTTTGTAGAAGCGAGTTCATAACTACTAAAACAACGCAAAGGTCGTTATCGCCTGCTGCAATTTGATTCCATATTAACACCATAGCAATGCATCTTGCTATCCCAATCATGATTATACCTTGTCGATATTCTTCAAACTTGAATAAAGTCATCCAGGCCAAAGCTGTCATGAGTAGAGGCCCAAAAATCCAGTTTAAAACGAAAGAAATTAGTAATTGTTTCCTCACATAAGGTAGAAGCAAATATCTATGAATTGACTCCCAGGAAACTTTACTGATTGGAGGTATCATCATTACAATCATTCCTATGGCCAAAGGTATGGAAACTCCAACGAAGCTAGAATGTGTATTTGGATCAAATGCACTACGGGAGGACGGGGAGTATACGGAAATGACAACAGCGATAATGATTGTTAAAATTATCGTGAAAGGCAAAGCTAGATCAAGGTACGATAAACTTCGAACTGTTTCGATAAAAGTCGCTCGTTGGGTATTCGAAGTAAGTCTTTGCAGATTTCTTTCATAGTGTGGGCTTCCTGGGCTCTCCACATTGTTTTGACAGACGTTCATGTTGATCGTTAATTTGTTTTTTAGCTGAGCCCTAGGAAAAGCCACCCTTGATGAAGGCTTCAAAAGTTGGATGATTGTTTTATAACCTTTTTTTACTTTGAAAGCGGATCACATTAATAAGCAAAATTTAGGCTATTTAAGGTTTAGTTTCATATAATTATATTTCGTGATCTGCATTTAATTTTTTTTCACCAAATGTTTCCGCTGTGGAAAAAGTTGGTTCGCAGGTTGTCGGTTGTATAATGTAATTAGTTTAGTTAAATCGGAAATGTATTATCTAATGTAGTACTCAGTTTGCATGAAACAGAAGCAAAGAGTACATGAAAATGATCATTATGTGCAATTCGGGTGGAATAATTTAACATTCTACAGTTAATCAGAATAGGCTCCACAGGCTCCATATCATTATTTCCGGAATTTTTCAGAAACTTGGTAATCCTTTTTTTTATGTTTTGGCCCTGACATACTTCGAACAAAAGGTCGAAAACGTTATCTGCAAAATGGATCTATTATCATGCTATCAGGGTATATTTAGGTTTTAGATTTATCGCTATCTACAAGAGAAATGAATGCTTTGGCCATGGCTTGCAAGTCAGACATAAGACTAACATGGCCGCAGTCAGATACTATCTTGGCTGCTACTGGAAAACCTCTCTGTTCGGGTAAAAGCCATTTGTGGTAAACGACGCCATCTCCTGGGCCGTAACAAAAATCTTCGTAGTTCCCTAGCTTGACATCTTTAAGGCTCTCTATATGTGCACCTTTGACAGTCGGTACTTGGTTTCCATATACCATGACTAATGGAGGATAGTTTTTTGATGGATCGAATTCAAGGCTTAGTAGGAATTCCTTGGTACGTTTAAGGGTCCTTTGAAGGTAGTCTACACAGTCATCGTATGATGTTTGGAAAAGCATTTCTTTTTGATCATCCTGTATTTGATTGTGCTCACTTATATTTGATGCGTCTGTTGCGGAGGAAGACAGCTTTGTCATAATTGATATTGGATTTAAATGGCTGAATGTATCTTTAAGATCTAAAGTTGATTCTCTTGATTCTTTCTCTGAAGACCCTGATAATGATTTGATCATTGGTAGTGGGTTCAAAATTCCCAAGAAGTCCTTTCCCTCCGTTGGAATACCGGGACCAGGCAAACTAGGCTTTGTCTCTGTTTCTGCCATGTGTTTTTCGTTCTCAATCGTGTCTGACTTAGATTGGTTAGGTTGCGTTTGGCAGTCAAGAACTCTGTTTTCGTCAACGAGCGGTGATAGTCCCAGTTTGATCCAAACTTTTGGGTCAAAGTAATCAAGTTTAAATTTCTTAAAGGTCCCTTTTTCAACGAAACAGTTACCATCCAAAGGTAAAAATACGAAACTACTTCTCATAAGGAAATTTGCTTCTTTGCTCAGTACTGTTTTATTCATCAGAACCTCGTCACCGTATTTCAATGGCCCCAAAATATTTGGGCATTGACTTGGAGAACCAACGTAGATTATGCCTCTAATGAGGTGCGTGCATTCTTGAAGTGCCTTGTGCGCCACTAGACCACCCATGGAGTGGGCGACGATAATGGTACCTTTCTTTATCTTTTGACTGTCGTACAGTTCTTGTAGCTGATTTCGAAGCTGTTCAGCAGTAATATCTAGAGACAATCTCCAGTCATAGCCGAAATCTGTTACTCTGACGTTCGGGTTGGACCTTAATTTTTTAAGTAGTCGCCTGCAAATATCCACAGGCCCCACATGGCTTAGTATACGATCCGAATAGATATAATTCATCTCGTTCAATTCGTCTTCATCTTTGGGTCCTATTCTCAAATCTATTTTTTTCAAGTTTAGCCCAGCTTTAAGGGGCATCCAAACTCGACGTCCAGTAGTTTTGTCTCTCAATATGCTGCCTCGGTAACCCCCCATAACGAGCACATCACCCTCAAGTTCGTCCCAGATAGAGTCTACGCGATGGTAATCGTAACCATCGTTCGTCATTTTGCCTCGTAATGCTCTTATTGAATGTATGGCATGCTTAAGTGATTCTAGTTGAAAAGTTTTTTTTACTGCTCTTTTTCTGACATTGTCTGCACCGTTTGCACCAGAGTATAGTATCTCCTCTTCCAAAGGTGTCAGCTCTTCGTTCTTTTTCAATTTTTCCTTTATCAAATGTCTTTGTATTTCCTCTTTAGATTCTCCTGGAAGTATAGAGGCCAGTATTGAATTCACAGAAGGTGTTTGTGAGTTGCCAGAGAAGGGGAGGAAAAGCGGAATTCTACTATGTGATGGTGACGGTGGTTTTGGTGACTGTGATTCTTTTCTAGCCTCTTCAACCGCCCTTTCGACTATTGAATCAGAGCCAGAAATGAACGAGCCGTCGCCTGTCGCTGATGATGAAGAGGGTGTCCCCAGTGATGTTGTAAGGCTATTGGGGGATGGTGTCTTGTAGTTTGAATCGCTGCTTTTGCTTTTATAGTCATCGTAGGTATCGTCTACGGTGTGCTGTTCTATTTGAGAGCTACCTGTGCTGGGAGAGTTAATGATCGGTATGGATGCCACCTCTGGTGTACCCTGTGACATTATCGATAAGAGGAACTTTTGAGAAGAAGTTAAATTTAAGTCTTGGCAAGAAGATAGTTGTTTTTCTGGTCTTTTTTTTAAACTATTTTTTTTTTTCGATCTTTTCGGTAATGAAGGGGATGTACAGTTTTTGTTTTTCTGCTTCAATTGTGTGAATTTTGAGGATATACTGGTTCAGATTGGTTGGTTGCTCGAGGGCTGATAAATAGCAAATTTTTAGTCAAGGATTATTTTTTAAAGTTCTCGAAAGCTTATTGTTGGTTATTCGGTGGTAGATAGGTTGTTGTTTATATGATTCATGCTTGCATATCATTTTACTAATGTGTTTTTGTCGCGCGTGTTGTCGCGATGCCGGTGAAAAAATTTTAAAAGTCTTATGTTATGAATGGTATCTGTGAAGTAAGTACAGTGGCCATTTGATGGTTTTATGAAACGTTTAGGCTGGTTCAAGAGGAGCGTAATGTCTAGTGGTAAAGTTTCTCAACCTATATGGTTGAAGCCAGAAAATGTTAATGAGAAGCGTGTGTTGAAGTTGTATAATAGTTTGACGAGAAATAAGGATGTGTTTTTACCGATATCTGGGGGGAAATATGTTTCGTGGTATTCTTGTGGACCTACTGTTTATGACGCAGCTCATATGGGTCATGCGAGAAATTACGTCTCTATTGATATCAATAGAAGACTTTTGCAAGATTATTTTGGTTACGATGTGAATTTTGTTCAGAATGTTACTGACATCGATGATAAAATCATATTGAGAGCGAGGCAAAACTTTTTGTTTGACAAATTTGTGAAGGAGGAATCGGTTGAGATTGCAGTAGGAGAAGCTAAAACGGCTGCTTTGGAATACGTAAGGAAGAATTTGAGTAGTTATGATGGTGTTGATTTAAGTGGTTTTGAAAATTGGGTGAACTCCCAAAAGGTCGAGAATTTGAAATTGAACGATCCTAAGTTTCCGATGCATGTGAACGCTGTCAGAAACGCATTGGAGGGGATTCAAATTGGCGGTGAAAATTGTTATGTGAAAATCCAGGATGTCTTAATGCCGTACTTAGATAGAAAGTTTGGATCAGGTGTGAATGACAGGGAAGTATTTAGGAAATTATCGGCATATTGGGAGAAGAAGTATGATCAAGATATGAAAATGCTGAATGTTTTGGCGCCAGATATAACTACGCGCGTATCTGAGTATGTGCCCGAGATTGTGCAATTTGTCGAAAGGATTGTGGAAAATGGGTATGCATATGCCACTGATGATGGTTCTGTCTATTTTGATACTGGGAAATTTGATTTGCATGATAAGCACGCGTATGCAAAAAATCAGCCATGGAATAAAGGTCATCTGGAACTTGTTGAAGAGGGCGAAGGTAGTTTAACTGGTAATATTACTGGTAAAAAGTCAGCCAGTGACTTTGCTCTGTGGAAAGCTTCAAAAGATGGAGAGCCCCGTTGGGAGTCTCCGTGGGGGTTAGGAAGGCCTGGTTGGCATATTGAATGTTCAGTGATGGCTAGTGACATACTCGGTAAGAATATTGATATTCATAGCGGTGGTATTGATTTGGCGTTTCCTCATCATGATAATGAAATGGCTCAATCCGAAGCTTGCTTTGATAATTATCAGTGGGTTAATTATTTCTTGCATACGGGTCATCTGCACATTGAGGGACAGAAAATGTCGAAGTCTTTGAAAAACTTCATTACCGTTCAGGAGTCTTTGAAGATGTACTCTCCGCGTCAAATGCGTTTGGCGTTTTGCCTAACACAGTGGAACAATCAAATGGATTTGAAGGAAAGTTTACTGCAGGAGGTAAAAAGTTTGGAATCGCTTTTTGGGAATTTCTTCAAGAATGTCAGAGCTCTACAGCAAGATGTTGATGATGATGCGTCTAAAAAGGTAGGTGTCTTGGAAAGGTCTTTGTTGAAAGATTTGGAAGTTGCAGAGGATAAGGTTGACGAAGCGTTATGTGATAATCTGTCTACGCCTGTAGCAATGAAGGTTCTCGCCGAGTTGGTTAGTCAAAGTAATGTATATATAACCAAGAGTGGTGCGAATGTTAAGGTCGAACCGCTAGTTAAGGTTGCAAGGTATGTTACAAGAATACTCGGCATAGTTGGTGTTCCTGTGCGTAATGATGGTTTGGGTTGGGAAAGTGGTGAGGCGGGTGTTTCGGGGAGTGTGGAGGAGGTTGCTCTTCCATATGTTAAATGTTTGTCGAAGTTTAGGGATGAGGTAAGGTCTCTGGCTATTTCTAAGGCTGATGCCAAAGAATTTTTGAGCTTGACTGATCGTGTTCGAGACAAAGATTTATTGATGTTGAATGTTGCAGTTGATGACAGAAGTGGTCAGGGTGGTCTTGTGAAGTTTATTAGTGAGGAAGAAAAGATCACAATTCTGGAGGAAGATGCTAAAGCTGAGAGATTGAAGGAGGAGAAATTGTTGAAAGAGAGGCAGAGGAAGGAAGAGCAAGCAGTAAGGGACAGTGAGAAGGCTTTTAGGGCTTCAGTGTCCCCTTTTGAGATGTTCAAGGATCATACTCTGTATAGCGAGTGGGATGAGCAAGGTATTCCTGTAAAGGATGTTGCAGGAAATGCTATAACGAAAAGTATGAGTAAACGTCTGAAGAAACAGTGGTTGAATCAAGAGAAACTGTATAATTCTAAATAGGGCTATTTGCGTTTGATTAGACTCATAGGGTCATCTTTGCTGTAGTCAAATTTTTTTGTGTTTTTAGATGGTTTTTGAACTTTAGCACTTTGTTCTTTTAGCTGACGGGTTGGAGGTTTTGTGTCTTTGTTTGCGTTTGTCATGGTTGGATCTTCGTACATCCATGAGAGGGAGTGTTTGTTTATTGAAGCATGATTCTCTATTTCGTTATCCTTAGCCTGTTTAGCTAGACGTTTTTGCCTCTCAAGTAGTAGTTTTTCGGTGTTTTCGATTTTTTTTCTGTTTTGTTGTAGTTTGGGATTCCAAGACTTATGTAAATTTAAGTCTCTTGATCCCCCCATCAGTTATTGTACAGCGTTATGTTATTTATGTACTTAGTGTAGATGTTTTTGGTTCTTAACTTTGTTTCTTGTAAGTTGTAGAAAAGATTAGAAACCATGGATTTTGATGTTCTTCTTTTGCATTCCAAGTTGCGAGGTGAGAAATTCGCACACTTTTGCTCTTTGATCACCTTGCAGTTGAATGATTTCACCCATCTCAGTATCCTTGACGATGTTACCGTTGCAGGCAAAGTCTTTCTTGAGAACTTTGAGTATACGTTTTAAGTCGTACTCTTCAGGGACACCTTGGACAGTAGTTAACGTTTTACGTCCGTTACGCTGCTGAATCCTAATGTGGATGTAGTTAGCAGTAGTAGTCTCGTCATCACCATTGTCAGCGAACGGGTCGAAAGACTTTAGGTTCTCAATGGACATTTGTTTGTTGGTGTTGTGTGAAGTAGAGTAAAAATTTTCAAGTGATGAGAAAGCGTTTCTTGTTAAATAAAGGAGACAAAGATAGTAAGAGTAGTGGAAAAGAGAGAGAGTGACAAGAAGAAACGAAGGGAGAAGAAGTAAGGATAGTGTGACCAATACTGTTTTTTGTTTCGAAACGTAATAGAAGGTAAGAGTAGTAGCTATGCCATCGATTGACCTTACTAAAAGTATTAGGAAAGCCTGTTCCATTGAAGAAGCGGCACCGAAGAGGAAGCATGTTCGTGCATGTATTGTCTATACATGGGACCATCACAGTGCTGCGGAGTTCTTTATGCAGTTAAAATCGCAGCCTTTGGGCACTGACGATGTCCAGCTGTTTAAAAGTTTGATATTGCTTCATAAAGTAATTCAGGAGGGACATCCTAGTGCTCTGAAAGAAGCAATCAGAAATCGAGAATGGGTGAGAAGTCTTGGAAGAGTGCACGGAGGTGGTAGTGGGGGATACGGGTCGTTGATCCAGGAGTACGTGGATTACTTGACACTGAAGTTGGACTTTCATGCTCACCATCGTGGGTTTCAGAGCGGCACGTTTGAATATAAGGAGTACATTTCGTTAATGCACGTATCCGACCCTGATGAGGGTTATGAAACTATTTTGGACCTAATGGACCTCCAAGATGCGGTTGATAGATTCCAGATGGTGTTGCTGGCTAGCATTGGTCGGAGCCGCAATAGTGAATGCCGTGTCTCTGCACTTGTGCCGCTGGTGGGCGAATCATATGGAATCTATAAGTTCATTACTTCCATGTTGCATGCGTTGGCGGAGCAGTTGGGAGAAACCGGAGCACTGGAGTCTTTGATGGTCAAGTACGATTCGCAACATAATAGGCTTTTTGAGTTCTATGCTGATTGTTCGTCGATCAAGTTCTTAACATCGTTGATTACTCTACCCAAGTTGCCGGCGGAGCCACCGCGGTTTGACCCTTCAGATAGGAGGAGCCCATCTCCTGTTCCCAGCTCTGTGCGGCCTCAATCGGCGTTTTCGAGGAAATCTTCAGCTTTGTCTGTGCCTGGGCCACCAGCAGCACCTCGTTCTAGGAGTGCCTCTACAAGAAATATGTCACCAATGCCTACAGCTAGTGGTAGGATGAGCGTTACTAGTGGTATCGACAACGCGATCGATGAGGATAGATATGTCCCGGATTTTTCTAACCCGAGTGGCTCTGCGATGGGATCAGCTGTAGGAGGAACACCGCTTGTAACGGGATTCACGAGCCCAGAGCCGGAGCCCACTTTATCTTCAGACGTACGCTTGGCCATATACCTGTCACGCCAATGTATCTCGCATTACAATGAGCCAGTAAGTGTTTTGTCCATCAGCCAGTTATGCAACGAAGTAGCAAATCAATTTCTCACCCAATCACCACATATCCCTTCAATAATTCAGTTAACGCATCAAATTACGACACTACTACAACACAATCCATCCCCACTCCTCGCCCAAGCTTCTCAACTATACTTCCAAGCACTACTTTCCCCCTCCCAACAAGACATCATCAATGCAAATACAAATCTACAACAACTCTTAACAAACTAAA